>PVJC01013075.1:0-38611 GCA_004026665.1 Murina feae
AATTTGCATACAGCCGCTCTGATTGGTTGGTGGGCGTGGCCATGAGCAGAGGCTCAGCCAGCCTAGGCAGGCAGTTGCAACAGAAGCCTTTGGTTTGCTCTAGCTCCATGGCTGTTGGCCGGGTTAATTTGCATATAGCCGCTCTGATTGGCTGATGGTAACGGTCAATTTGCATGTTTCTCTTTTATTATATTAGATACTAGAGGCCCAGTGCACAAAATTTGTGCACTGCAGGGGGGCGTCCCTCAGCCCAGCTTGCACCCTCTCCAATGTGGGACCCCTCGGGAGATGTCCAACTGCCGGTTTAGGCCCAATCCCTATGAGATCATGCCTAAAACGGCAGTTGGACATCCTACTTAAAATCCAGGACTGCTGGCTCCCAACCATTTGCCTGCCTGCCTGCCAGATTGCCCCTAACTGCTTCTGCCTGCCAGCCTCATCACCTCCTAACCACTCCCCTGTCAGCCTGATCAACATCTAACTGCTCCCCTACTGGCCTGATCGTCCCCAATACTCCCCACCCCGCCGGCCCGGTTGCCCCCAACTGCCATCCCTTGCTGGCCATATTGTGGTAGCCATCTTGTGACCACATGGGGGTGGCCATTTTGTTTGAGGGTATGATGGTCAATTTGCGTATTACCTCTTTATTATATAGGATTTCATACATACAAAAGAATATATGCAATATAAATGTGAGTTAACATGCACTATATTAAAGCACATCATGAACATACTATTCAAGCACTAGAATCTAATCTAATAAAAGAGTAATATGCAAATTGACCCTCACTCCAAGACACCTAAGCCACACTCACCAGCCAAGCCATACCCACCAGCCAATCAGAGCGACTGCATGCAAATTAACACAGCCAAGATGGTGGTTAATTTGCATACACAGGTGGGAGTGAAGACTGAAGACAGCCTGGAAGGAAGCCAAGTGCTGCAGAAGGGAACGAAGCTGCAGAGAAGGGAGGGAGCTGAGGCAGCAGAGATGGGAGGAAGCAAGGCAGCAGAGAAGGGAGCGAAGCCCGCAATGCAAGCTTCACTCCCTTCTCCGCTTTGCTCCCGCTCAGGAAGCCCTATTCTTGCAGGAATCTTCCTGCAATGGGCCTCTACTGTTATTAATATTACTGAAGCTACTCATATGTTTCTTTCGGGTCCCATCCTCCTGCTTGACCCAGTATCCTAAATTTTAACTTTTTTATTCTTAGATACATTTTTTTGCTTTACTTCCTGTTTTCCCCTTTCTTGATTCTTCTCTCAAGTTGATTAATATTTGCCACTGTTTTACAATTCAATTTCCCCTTTTATTGGTTCGATATTTGCACACTGTAATTCTATTCTTTCACAGGTTGTTCATGATTTTTTAAATGATATTTTATCATGTATATTTAATTTGAAGTGTAAAATTTATATATATATCTTATTCCTCCCAAACAATTATAAGGACCTTAGAACACTAACTATAATTGCTTTCTTCAAGAGTTTGTTATAAAATTATTTTACACAAAAAAATTATATATTTAATACATTTTTATTTTATTCTTATGATTCTTTAGAATTTAATTCAGTAAGGATCTATTGGGGATAAAGTCTCAAGCCTCATTCTCAAAAGATATCCCTGGAAGACAATTACTTTCTCACACTACTTTGAGAATATTATTCCAATATTTTCTATCCTGCGATGGTGTTTATAAGAAGTCTGGCATAAATCTCTGATTATCATCTTTGTTGATGATTTGCCCTTTTATTTTTGTTTATCAGAATTCTGACTTAGAGTTTGGCTGAAGGTGGCTGCCCCAATTGTTCCTTGACCTTTCCAAACAAGTCTGTTCAGGCCCTCAGGTGTTTTCTGGACTTTTTAGGTTTAATCTTTAGGTGTCCTTCCTTAAAGGATACCTGCAGACACATGTCCTCCCAAAATTACTTACCCTAAGACTGTATCTAAAAGACAAACTTTATCTCAAACTGCTCTTACAATAAAAGCCTGAAGAGGCAGGTGATTGAGGCTGCCTAGTTCCTGTAGCCAGGTAGTCCCTTAGCCCTTTCTTTCACAGTGAACCTGTATCAGAGTAATCATTCATTCGTCACACAGGTCATTCGTCACACAGGGTCTTGCCTGTCAGCCCCGGCATTTCAAGTGTACAATCCTATAATACATCATCTATATATTGTATAGTGTATTCACCATCCAAAGTCAAGTCTCTTTCCATCACCACTTATGCCTCCTTTACCCTCTTCTACCTCCCTCCACTCCCTTCCCCTCTGGTACTTTACCATACTGTTGTCTGTATCTATAAGGTTGCTGTCCTTTTTTCCGAGCCCTTTCACCTTTTGCTCATCGCTTCAGCCCCAATTGCCTCTAAAGGCTATCAGTCTGTTTTCTGTATCTATCAATCTGTTTCTATTTTGTAAATTTTGTTCATTAGATTCCACATATAAATGAAATCATATAGTATTTTACTTTCTCTCATTGGCTTATTTCACTTAGTATAATACTCTCCAGGTCTGTCTGTGCTGTTGCAAAATATAAGATTTCCTTCTTCTATAGAGCCCAGTAGTATTCCATTGTGTAAATGTACCACAGATTTTTTTATCCACTCATCTACTGATGGGCACTTGGGCTGCTTCCAAATCTTGGCTATTGTAAATAATGCTGCAATGTACATATGGGTGCATATAGTCTTTCAAATTAGTGTTCTGGGTTTCTCTGAATATATTCCCAGAAGTGGAATTGCTGGGTTATAACACAGTTCCATTTTCAATTTTCTGAGGAAACTCTATACTATTTCCCACAGTGGCTGCACCAATGTGCATTCCCACTAACCATGCACAAAGGTTTCCTTTTCTCCACATCTTCACCAATGCTTGTTTGTTGATTTATTAATAACAGTCATTCTGACAGGTGTAAGATGATAGCTAATCGTGGTTTTAATTTGCATTTCTCTGATGATTAGTGTGACATTGAGCATCTTTTCATATGTCTATTGGCCATAAGAATATCCTCTTTGCAGATGTGTCTGTCTATTCAGATCCTTTGCCCATTTCTTAATTGGACTGTTTGTTTTTTGGTGTTGAGTTGAGTAAGTTCTTTATGAATTTTGGATATTAACCACTTACCAATGTGTCATTGGCTAATATGTTCTCCCATTCAGAGGTTGCCTTATCATTTTCTTGATGGTTTCCTTTGCTGTTCAAAAACTTTTTAGTTTGAGATAGTCCCATTTGCTTATTTTTTCTTTTGTTTCCCTTTATATTGTCCAATATATCAGAAAAAAATATTGCTATGAGAAATGTCCAAGATTTTACTGCCTATGTTTTCTTCTAGGATTACTATGGTTTTGAGTCTTACATTTAAGTCTTTAATCCATTTTTAGTTTATTCTTGTATACAGTGCAAGAAGGTGGTCTAGTTTCCCAACACCATTTATTGCATAGACTGTCTTTACTCCAATGTTTTTTCTTGTCTCCTTTGTGAAGTATTAATTGACTATAAAGGTTTGGGTTTATTTCTGGGCTCTCTATTCTGTTCCATTGATCTGTTTTTATGCCAATACCATGCTGTTTTGATTATTGTGCCTTATAGTATAGTTTGATATCAGATAATGTGATTCCTCCAACTTTGCTCTTCTTTCTCAAGACTGTTGTGGTATATAATATGTTTATACATTGTTGTATTTTATTCGCTAATATTTTTTAGTATTTTTCATTATGTTAATGAGAGGCATCGGTTTGTAGTTTTTCCTTTCCTAGTTTTGTATTAGAGTAATGTTGTCTTCATAGAATGCTTTAGGAAGTGTTCCTTCTGTTTTCTTTTTTTCTGAAAGAGATTGTAGAGAATTGATATGTTTGATAGGTGTCACCAGCGAAACCATCTGGACTTGGTGCTTTCTTTTGAGGGATGATTATTAATTACCGATTCAATTTCTTAAGCACGTAGACCTATCTTAGTTTAGTCAATATGGGTATCCACTTTCAGCTCTCACTAACAACTATTCTTTTCTTTTGGGTCTTTTAGATTAACCTCCTAAGAAGGGCGTCTTTTCAAATCAGTCAACAGCTGTAAATTAAATGCTGTCCTTGAGTCCAAACATCTAGAACCAGGAAACAGTACCATTTGAGACAATTTAAGGGCCAAGTTCTGTATCAGGAGACCTTCTTTTCAGAAGAACTGTGGAAAGGCAGGCAATAGGTAATGAATAGCTCAAGAATGGGTGCCACTTTGATAGGTTTTGGTGCCACTTTGAAATATTTTTAAGAACATTTTTCTGATAATGCCTTTGGTTTTGGTATAAGCGTAATGCTGGTCTCAAAGAATAAGTTGGTAATTACTCTCACCTCTCCGAATTTTTTGAAGGATTTATGTAGAAGTGACATTTCCCCCCTTAAATATTTGATAGAATTCAGTTACGGCATCTGGGCCTTGATTTGCCTTTGTGAGAACTTTTTTTAGCTACAGATTCAATTTCTTTAGCAAATATAGGGCTATTCAAGTTATCTAGTTCTCCTTGTGTGAGTTTTGGCATTTTTCAATAAATTGGTGTCTTTCAATAAACTTATCAAATTTGTATGCTGGAAACTGATTGTTTTGATGCTGGAAACTGATTGTTTTCACCAACCTTGGTTGCTCTGAAAAGTCAGAGCTATGCACCCATTGTTTAAGCTGAAACATTGTTAGTTACAGCAACCCCCCCACACACACACTTGTTAATTACATGTAAATTCTTGTGTGGAATTTCCTGCCTAAGGATATGGTTGTTTTCTCAGAGACTCAATAAAAGGCTGGTAAGGCCCAGGCACCAGTGGACAGTCATATCCACTAGAGGTAGACTCCACGCCTGGTCCCCCAGTTTCCAAATTGATTCTCTTCTACTCTCTCTTCATTTTGTGTGCGGCCTCCTCCAGAACTTGAACCCTGAATAGGAACCTTGAACCACGCTGGATGTGTAAGGGGCTCCACATTTGTGGGCACTGAGTTGTTCATAACATCCTTCTATTATTCTTTTAATGTTTATAGAAACAGTAGTGATGGTCCCTCTTTTCATTCTGATATTATAATTTATGTCTTCTCTCTTTTTCTCTTTGTTAGCCAGCCTAAATGTTTAGCAATTTTATCTATCTTTTCAAAGAACCATTTATGGTTTCACTGATTTTCTCTATTCTTTTCCTGTTTTCAATTTTATTGATTTCTGCTTACTTTAGTTTTATATTGCTCTTCGTTTTTAAAAAATATTTTTTATTGATTTCAGATAGAGGAAGGGAGAGGAAAAGAGAGATAAAAACATCAATGATGAGAGAATCATCAATCAGCTGTCTCCTGAATGCTCCCTACTGGGGATGAAGCCCACAACCTGGGCACATGCCCTGACCAGGAATCCAACCATAACCTCCTGGTTCAACGGTCAATACTCAACCACTAAGCCACACCCGGCCAAGCTTGCTCTTCATTTTTTCTCCTAAGATAGAGCTTAAACTATTTCTTATTTTATAATATATGTATTCAAAGCTATACCTATCCCTTAAAATACTGTTTTCACTGTATCCCCTAAATTTTGATAAGTTGTACTTTCATTTAGTAAAATATTTTTAATTTCTCTTGAGACTTAGAAATCTGCTGCTAATCTCCAAATATTTGAGGATTTTCCAGCTATCTTTCTGTTATTAATTTTCAATTCCATTCCATTATGGTCTGAGAGTACATTTTTTATATAACTCGTACTTTTTCAAATGTGTTAAAGTGTGCTTATGGCCCAGAATGTGCTCTGTCTTGCTAAGTACTCCATGTGAACTTGAGAAGAACGTGTATTCTCTTGTTGTTGAATGAAGGTTTACTTTACCACTCTTGAGAACTGGTATGGGCATTTGTTTCTAGAAAAAAAAAACAACAGTTTTTGCATTTTCTTTCAGCTCCTTGATTCACTTTCAGATCACTGTTCTTTTAACTAATCAATAAATTAATGTATGTAAGGACAGATGTTCCCACTATTCCTACTTATATGGTAATAATATTTGATATTCTACCATGAAATAAAGCAAGAAAAAGAAATGAAAGGCCAAAAGATTGAAAATAAAATAAGTGATATGGTCTTTATTTTCAGATGACATGATTGTCTGTGTAAAAATTCCTTAAAAATCTAAATATATATATATATAATAGAAATATAAATTTAACAAAGTTCCAGGATACAAGACCATTATACTATTAACAAATGTCATTTTAAAATGACATTAAAATATATATATTTATACACACACACACACACACACACTAATTCATCCAAGATCTAGATGCATGTGACAGAGGAGCCTTTAGAGCAAGGGTGGGGAACCTTTTTTCTGCCACGGGCCATTTGCATATTTATAACATTATTCATGGGCCATACAAAATTATCAACTTAAAAATTAGCCTGCTCTATTTGGCTAAACATTTAATTAACTCACATCTAATGTCTTGGCAGGGCCAGACCAAAAGATTTCACAGACCTTATAAAGCCCACAGGCTGGACATTCCCCGCCCGCCCCTGCTTTAGAGTATATAGTTTACTATAATTCTAGATGTGGAAATCCTGAGGAGCAACTTTTGGCAGCCAGCACCTATTAACCTTCTAAATTATGTGAATTTAAAATAATGATCTCAAAGAGAGTCTAAAGAATAGTCACAGCTCTGAGCTGCAATGCAACCACTTCATAAAACTCAGGCACTGCAACACTCCTTCCCATACCTCTTTCTGAAACAGATTCGTAGAACAAAAGTAGCAGGAGCTGCAACCAAGAGGGGAAGGAATAGCTGAGCAGAAATCTGATTTCACCGAAAAACCTACAAAATGTTTACTAAAAGTCTATTGTCAACGCAGAGTTGTTTGTAAGGCCTACTGAAAATCCACAAAAGACCTGTACTCTGATGTCCCCACGCTGATAATCATGTTTCACAGACAAGATTACTTTCAGGAAAGTCAAATAATGCAAGACACTGTGTGATTTAGTGCCAAGATGATTGGTGGAGATAAGCACTGTAGGGAGCACTCTTCTGAGAAGGAAAATATCCGTGTGGGATGACATGTTAGAACACTTCAGGGAAACAATAAGTAAGGAGGGAGTATGACCTGGGTAGGGAATGGATAAGGTAGAAGAAACTCTATCCCTAGTAAAATGATTCAGCTGGCCTGATCAGCCCCCCTTCCTTAACTTTAGCTCCTCTCTGAAGATGATGTGATAGCCTGGTTTAAGGAGTATGACAGAGAAAGAAGATAACTGAAATTTAGCTTCTCTCCTTCCCTCCTCAAAGTCCCGATCCACCAGCAGTCTCAGAGGCTGAGCGGCCCCTATACTCTGGGCACCAGCCTCTGCCACAGCATTGGCCTACAAGTAAGCAGGGTGGCTTCAGGCAAGCAGGACCCAGAAATCACGGAAATCCAGAGTTTGTATATAGGTCAAAAACTCATAAAGTTTGTCCAACAGAGTCATAGAAAGGAAGACACAGGAAAAAGAAAAATGTTAAATATGTTATAAATTAACCACATTCAGAATGAGCAATGATTAAAGGGAATGAAAAATGCCATACAGGAAACAGGAAGAGGAGACTTTTAAAAGACAAGGACAATGAATATTTTAAAATAGTGTTAGAAAACAAATATTTTAAAAATATAGAGTTCTGTTAAAATAGAAGAGTCTGAGAAAGGTAAGCCTTACTACTTCATATCGAGAAACAACGAATTAAGAAGGGAACCAAGGATGAAGGGAGGGTGGAGGGACAGGGAGAGGGTGTGCAGAAAATAAACAAACAAACAAACAAACAAATAAAAACAGAAAGAGGTAGAACTCATTTCCCAGGAAAGTTTAGATATTCGATATTTTCAACTATTCAATGCTAAATAACTAGCTTTCTTTTCTTTTTATCACCATGAAAATACTGTTAGAAAAAGCATTAAAGCAAGATCAGCCAGAAAACATACATAGCCTGTGCATGAGAACAATTTGATAGCCACCGACTATCAGAATCCCGCTATTTACAGAAATGTATCGTGCTGCTGGTTTTGGTCTATTTCTGCATTTTGCCAGCTAGTATCCCCACACAATGGAGAAGGGATTTTACGTAGGGGAAATGTGGTGTTCCTTGGGTAGCACAATGCTGATATTCATAAGTATATATTTGGGCCAAATGGTTCTCAGAAGCCATGCAAAGAAATGCAGAAATAAAGACAAGGAGTCCCTGGCAGTCAGTAGGGACTTTTTGTTTTATGAAGTCTAGTCTAAACAAAGTCATGAGCAAATGTCCCTCTTAGATATGGGTTTCCATGGTCTCTTCCTATTAACAGCCTCCCTTCCCTTCTTCCCTACCTTTCTTATCTCCTTCTATAGTTTTTACTGAGTATCTGCTCTCTTCTAGGCATTGTACTAGACCATAAATCCTTAGATTTCTACATGTTCTTTCTTTTCCAGGCTGAGCAAAAGATATCTTTTGGGCTAAATATATCTGCCTGTCTCCAGTATATAATCCCAGGGGTACAAGAGGGCTTAAAGCGGTTCCTGTGCCAGCCATGCCAAAAGAAAAAAGGCCCTTGCTTCCATGTAGAGCATCAAAACACCCCCAAATAATTTTGTGAGAGAAAAAAACATAGTTCCCATGACTGATTCACATGTAGAAAACAGAGCTGGCTGAAATAAACTCAATTATGCGTAATCAGAGTACCAACCTACTTACTGTCCCATGACGCCCATGTCTGAGAAAGCTGTTGATATCTGCGATAGGAAAAGTAGTAAGAAACAGCCAACTAGTCTGAGCAGACTTGACCAAGCCATGCTGAATTACAGCAATTGTTGTTCTGTTGAAGCAACATGGCATTGAAGCCAAGTACGCACCATTGTCAGTTGTGACATATTCCCACACTGGAAGAAACTATACATGCCATCAGTGTTGTGGCAGAAGGCAATGGGAGTTGCTACTGGTAATGGTTAATGTTCATTTCTTCCTGTTCCACTTTCTATAAACAAGGTAATGCCTATACAAGCTCATTACTGTAAACTGAGCACATTTAAATTGGCAGTAAAACCAGAGTATTTACTCTAGTGCACATATAAAGTGCCTCATCCAATGTTTTGGAAATGTTTCAAGTTTTGAAACCAAGCAGCTGGCAGCTTTACAAGCCAAACCTTACACTTAAATCACTCACTCTGGAGAGTTTTTGGGTGTCCCGTGTCAGGTAGTACCAGTCGGCAGACATTCATTCCCCCACCCCTTGGATTCTTTTGCAATAAATTTGCATTCACGGGGCTCTTATAATTCTTCCAGCACCACAGACTCCAATGGCTGTTGATTAAATGTATATATCCCATGCATTTAATCTGACTTTCATTATGGCCACTTCGTAAAAACGCCACAGACAGGACAAGCGATGACACATGGCAAGAAGCTGGAATCCCTGCAAAGCCTCAGATTAGGGTTTTTTCTCCTCCTTTATTAATAGTGACCATTTTGTGGCCTAGCTCTAAATCAGCAAAAGTATTTGACAGCAAATGTTCCTATCTAGGGGTTATATATAGCCCGTCCTAAACACCAGATGAAAAAAGGGATAACCCGGGAAGGGAAGGGCTCACTGCATGTAAATCATGTTACAAATTGGACAACACCCAGAGAGTTCATTGTTCAACCTCAATTGTGAGGGCCATTCCCATTACTATTCCCCTAGAATCGATGTTAATTAAGGTGGACTGAGACCATAAATCAGCCCGGGAGTTTTACAATGTAATTCAGCATTAAGCATATATATTTATATTAAAAGTAACTGATTAACCACCAGAGTTTTTCCAGAAGTTGCTGAGGCCATTCCTTTATAATGAAGATATGTCACCTTTCATTTTTGTGAGGAGAGGAAATGAAAGAAATATTATCTTCTAGAAAGGTGTATGAAAGCTAGCAAGTACTCAGAGTACTGATTATTGGGGAAAAGAGAAGAGCTGAAGAGAGAGCGGGAAAAGAAGAAGGGGGGACGAATTACATGTGAAAGGGGAGGCAGTTGGCATCTTTCTTCTATCTCCTTGGAAGTCATTACTTCTTCCTTTATTCACAACCATTTCTCATGCACCTACTATATGTTAGGCACTATGCTAGGCACTAAAGGACACAGAAATAAATAAGAATCAGCCCCTGTCCTGAAATAAATGTTCAGCACTGTAGGGGGAAGGCCAACATAGTAACAGCTCCAATAATATGATGTGGTTACAATGTTCAAAAGCATTTACGGAAACCAACTCTGAATATGCTCCAAAGATCGCCTATTCTATATTCTAATTTTATAGAACACTAGCCGGGGAATCTGTGCACCTCAGGGAAATCCAACCAAAGAACCACACCTGCCTGTTGCGAGGAGGCGGCGAAGTGCTGTGTTCTAGTCTTGGTTTCTCCCGAGATGCGCTGCAGGTTTCTCACTAAACCTTCCAGCTTCCCCAGCCCTGCTTCCCTGTCTATGAGAGAACTGGACTTGGTAACCGAAGGCAGGCACAATTCTTCTGTCCAGCCCCTGGGCAGACATGGATAATTGATCCTGACACTTCCCAGTTGAGCTCCTGAATGCTTTCAACTTGGCACTTTAGAAAGCTACTACCAGCTGGAAAAGATGCCCCACCTGAAAACTTGCTAGTTCTAATACTGGATATCTAAGGTACTGCCCATAGAACACATGTGGCCACCAGTGGGCGCTCCAAAAGAAAGTTCACCCGAAGCTCTGTGACACTACATTTGTCTTGCTCCTTCTCTAACCATGTGAATGACATATCTCCATGCCCATAGCAGAGTCCGTCCTCTGGGTTCAAAACTGACTACTTCCTCTTCCAACTCTGTCTAGCACTTGATCACACAACTTATGTACTAGGAAGATACCATTTGAAAGGAGAAATTTCGCCAGAAAACAAGCATTTAAAAACCTATGCAAAGTAATTACCAAGAGCAACTGGAAACCTCCCACCACCCTCTCCCCCCAAAACAAACAAACAAACAAACCTGGTTTTAGTTTCTTGTTTTGAAACTGGAGTATGCCAAGATTATATTTGAAAGCCAAGGCTTATTAAAGCACTATTTTATTTTATTTTATTTTATTTTATTTATTTTTACTTTGTTAAGCCTCACCTGAGGACATTTTTTCCATTGATTTTTTTTTTTTTTTTTTAGAGACAATGGAAGGGAGGGGAGAGACGAAGAAAGGCAGGTACCTTTGACTGGAATCAAACCAGAGACCCTTCAGTCCACAGGCTGACATTCTAACCACTATTCAAAACCGACTAGGGCTAAAGCACTATTTTAAAATGCACTAATAAGTGAATACCTTTTTCTTGTTCTAAATATAGTGGAGGCCACTTTATTCACAGAGCTGGAAGTGGCCTTCGATATAACCTACGCAAATGGAAAGAGTTATATAAGCTTGTCAAAAACCCAGTGACTGGCACGAGGTCACACCCCCCACTGAAGGCAGGACAGGGACTGAAACCCCCACGTGCTGATTCACATCCCAGCGACTTTTGTAAATTTAACTTTTGCTGCAGTTTCCTTTGAAAGCAGGTTTGATGGTTGGCCAGGGACTATGAGCAATCCCCACCGCATCTCTTTCACAGTGTCCCCTGAAACTTATTCAGCACAAGGAATTTTGCTTCGTTCCCCTTTGCTTTCAGCACAGTCAACACAGGTGACTGCAAAATAATTGTTCACTTCTTTCCCTGAAAGCAAAGTGTGTTAGGGACGACGTGATTTACATTCCTGATGCGGTTCTGCTTGGAGGTGAAGTCCTGGGACAGCCTGCAGTCTCCCAGGTGCAGAGGCAGGACTTCTGCTGGACGACACACAGAAGCCAGACTCTTGTGACCCTCAGGTAGGAAAGCATTTTCCTGGGCGCTGTAAAGATCAGTTCTGTGCTCCTCCAGCGGCAGGGCTACAGCTGAGGGTCCGGGAAAGGGATTTCAAAACCTGTCCTAATGACTTTTCCCAGGAGAGTTGGTTTTGGATGAGCAGAGAAAAAAGGGAATGGCCAACCTCGGCTGCTTTCGGAGCTGATCACAGATGCACTGCATCAAAGCAATTCCTTTTTCCTATGTGCCTTTCTCTGTGGAGTCCAGGTCTCCAAGGCTGAATAAGAAAAGGGCATCTAATGCCAAAGTCTCAGTAAAATGGTCACAGATGTTTGGCTCCGTACTTCTCCCAGCTGAGGGAATTAAAACAAAAATTCATAATGGCACTTCATTAGGACACTCCATACGGGCATTTGAGGGAGGGAAAACACAAAACCTTGTGAGTACAATTTCCTTCTATAAATATTTCATAGCATCCTAGATTCTGGGCACCTGGGCAGGAAATGTCATATATTTCTCCATCTGAGAAATTCCCTTTCTGGTGGAATGCTTTTGAGAACTCTAACCAGCACAATACTCTACTGCAACAAAGGCTTTCTATAGAACAAAAGTGTCCCTTCCCAAACCTGAAAGGCATTATGCCTACTTCATAGTGTCCAAGAGGGGAGGTCTGAAACATGAATGGGTACATGGGTGTATCCCTTGATTAAAACAACAAAGATCATAAAGATGGGCTGTTTGACCAATTCAAGGTCACTGGTTTATACTTTTTTTTTTCCCTCAAAAGAGACCATCAGGATAACAAAGTAACATGCAAATCTACTCTCCCCCAAGACAAGTGTAGAGACTGAAGGTGCTTAATTTAGTTAATCATGAAAGGTCAGCGTTACGAGGGTTATGTGCACGCATGTGAAACAAAGTATGGAAATAAGGAAATTCACTGAGGAGTGAGGTGTTAATTTTGCATGCATTCCTTTACATTCCTTATAGAACAAACTACATGGAGATACTAGAGCTGAAAGACATCCATTTAAACACCAGTCTGCTTTTACCACTTATGCAATCCTGAAGGATCTTAGACTCTCCAACTCTCAGCTTTGTAAAATAAGAGGGGGGGGGGGAGGGAAGACCTATCCACCTTGCCAGGCAGATGCACAGTTAAGGAGATAACATGTAAATGTGCCTAAGGCGTTGCTGACTAAAGTGGAAGTTTCTCCCTTTCCTAAGTTCCTTGAAGAAAGATCTCCTGGCTTCATGTGATTCCCCTCACATTCTAACATGTAATCAGTGATAAATAAATAAATAAATAAATAAATAAATAAATAAATAAATGAGTGGTAGTACTGGGGAAAGAAGTGAAGATGGGATACGGAACTCAGACTGACTGTTAACAGGGATCTGATTCATCTCCAAGTTGCTTTATAAATCTCAGCAATTACTTGGATAAAGATTCAAGACCGTGAAGCTTCGCCACGCAAGCCAAGCCACATCACTTGGCCACTTTTGCAGCGGGAAGGTAATCCGGGACAAGTCAGGCTTACCACACTTGCCCTTGGCCCACAGCTAAGTGGCCGTGACTACAGAGAGGCTGCCATGAATTTTCTAACTAGGGAATCTAAATCCCTGAGGAATTCTCAAAGCAGCAGGCATTAATGGCAGTTAGGTGTAGATAATTTCCTATCCTCAATGAATCTTTGACATAAAGCTGCCATGTTTTATTTCAGTAATAAAATGTTTTGTTATTTCAATAGTAAATGCTTCAAATAATTTGTATTAAACCCTGCAGTAGATTGTGCCTTGGAGAGTTGAATTTTACTCACCTTGCCACTAAACTGCTTTTGGTTCATCAAAGGGAAGTACCAGATAGCAAATCAATAACCACGCTGATTATTTATAGAAGAAAGTTCAATTCATTTTAAGTAAGCAGTACAAAGTAGTAGTTTGAGGATTTGTCATATGTTGGTTATTTCCTTTTGCATGACTGACCCACTGCTTCTACAGATGTACTTTATAGAGATTTATGGACAATGAAGAATAGACAGCACTATCACTTAACTATATGAAATTAAATGTCTATTGTTATAAAAATAGTCGTTTTGATGATCACTTCAAATTGCTACTCTGCAACGTAACATATAACCGAATATTATAATCAAAGGTAATGAAGGTATTTTTAACCTGAATGAAGAAATCTTCACCTTATTTTACTTCTAATTAACAGGTTATCTGTATGAAGTAAAATGACAAAGCAAATGATCTGATCAGTTATGGAAGGAGGTCCTTCCTATTGAAATATCTAGGTAGTTAGAGCAAAAGCGGTTCTGTTGACTTCCATTCTTCACTCTGCTTCACGCCAAAACATCTGGCTAAAAAGTGAAGAACCACCCAAATGGCATTGTATAGGAAAACACCTAGATGATTGATCGCATTGTTTTACTTTAAAGTCAATGTTTTGATATTATAGAGACATGACCTTTGCTCAGTAGGTGTAATCTTTTACTGGTAAAAAACGTGATTTTACAAAGCTTGTTTTGACAAAGACTAATTTATTAGTTCTAATTTTAAATTAATGAACAATTTTAAATACTGGACCCAATAATATTGTATGCCCTGAACCCCTCCTATCCTGAGTCCTAGGCTGAAAGGCAGGAAAAATGAAGACTTCACTAGAAAAAACTGCCAACTAGACTTTCAAAGTATATAGACAGCACAAGGTCAAAAGAAGTAAGAAAGTAGAGGCAACATTTTAAAAGCGCTTTAAATAATCATCTAAAGTGATTCTGCCAGACAGAGTATTTTAAAATAAATGTTGTATGCCCAACATGTTATACTAACGTGCAATGATGACACAAATTATGTGGAGTAGTTAACAGAAAGAAGTTAGGACATGAGCAGTTAGTTAAGTAGCGAAGATCCACTCAGCTTCCGTCATATGCATCCAACCTCAAGGTCTGTTTCTGAAAGTGAACGGACACTGATGAGAGTACAAAGACAAAAGGTCATTAGTCATGTCCCCAGAGGACAGTTCAGTTTGGCCAGGCTTTCTGGGGACAAATAAACTGGGAGGTGATGTAAGGTGTGGGGGCGGGGAGGGGATGGCTGGCCTGTTTCCCAGAATGAGGCTTCTTGGATTTTTCAGGTAGAGAGCTCTGGGGTAATTCTAGGGGCTAGTGATACAAATTAGAGCAGACCTAGTGCTGGATTCCAAGCCTTGTGGTAGGATGTCTCTATCATAGACCTAAACTGCCCGATTTTCCCATTGTCCGGGTTTGACTGGCACCTACATTGAATCCCATGAAGGTCTTTTGGGTCTTCTTCAACCACAAAGGTGGACAAAGGTGCCCTAAAGTCAAGTTCTGCCTCCCCATTGCTTTCATATGATTTCTTAATGGGTCAAATTCCTACGTGTATAGAGATGACTAGATGGTATGACCTAGGTGTGTCATTTAAACGTCCTGTGGCTCAATTTTGTCATTTGTGAAATAATAAAACCATGTCATCCAGTGGTCATGAGGATTAAATAAGGTCCCTGAGTACTAAAAAAACCTGGCATAGTGTGCACTCAAACTTTTAACTGGTTCTAATTCTGAATGCAAGCAATCAATTCGGGCAGTTTAGTAGTGCTGTTAAAACTAGTCATTCCTTGTCCTGTGTTTGCTTATTCATTCATTTATTATTCTCTCTATGGCTACTATCTAAGACCTGTCTGCCAAACCATCAGAGACCCATGGGGCAAAAGGATGTGGCGAGAAGGTAAGGACTATGAAGGCCATCCACGCCACTGACTGGTCTCCTGGAATTTCTGATTGCTGCCCTTTGCTGCTGGCCATGAAGACAGGCTGAAGTGGGCTGGTTCAAACACCGCAGAGCGGCCGCTCTGAGAGGGGCTGAGCGGGGTGTGGGAAACGTGCTTGCAGAAGAGGAAACGGGAAAAGGCTTTGGCTCCCTCCCGTCAGTCTTAAGAAAACCTCACAGAACATGATTTCTTTTTGTCTTGGGCTTGGAAACAAATGTTCCTTTGCCTATCTTCCCTGGGTTTAATTAGTCTTCTGTCTTTCTCAGAATTCAGCCTGTTCATTTGCAAATGGAAGACATCAGAAAGGCTAGTGAGTGTGGGTGTGGGTGTTGGGGGGTAGGGGATGGAGGCTGAAGTGTTTGTTTTCAAAGCCACAGGGGTCCCCATTTGAAAAAGCACCCAGCTTATCTCATGTTTTTGTTTGTATGATTTTGAATTAAAAGGTTGGAGCAATTCATTTAGGAGATTAAGCTGTCTTTACAATGGGCTTAGTTGACCTATTTATTCACTAGTATTGCTCGGGTTAAAAAAAAAAGTCTACTACACTCTTCTTCTTTATTTAAGTGCAACAATTTTAAAGGATTCCTTTCGTCTTTTATATTTATTGCCAATTAATTTTACATTAAAATGATGTTTATTTGCTAGTCACAGAAGTCACAAACCACGTGTGTAACAGTTTAGGGTTCCCAGTTTTAGCAAATAAAAATACAGGTTGTGCAGTTAAATAAGAACTTCAGAAAAGCAATAAATTAAGTTTCAGTATAAGTATGTCCCAAATCACTGGCCAATCATGGGAAATACTTATACTTGTTAATTATTCATTATTTTCCTAAAATTCTAATTTAACTAGATGCTGTACATTTTATCTGCAACCCTACCAGGTTTTCATGGATGTTTATGTGTTCCACGATGCCAAGTGAAAACTAGGAGAAATTCCATTTTATTATTATACTTAAACTTGCTCCCTGAAGATCTGAAGTAGTTCATCAGTCAAAATAATCCCCAATTTATAAACAGATAAACTGACAGATACCTCAGGAAATCAAGTGAATTTTGACTACAGGATGAGAATTAGTTCTGACTACCAAAGCCCATTCCATTTATGATAATTAATCGCATTTATGGCCATCTCATTAAGAAAAGAAAAAGTAAAACACAAAAGGGACAACTGGTATCTTCAGTTAAATTAGAAGTTAATGTCATGAACTACTACATTTAAAGGCCAATACCGTCTTTCATTTATGTTACAAAGCAAACATCCTGTGCAAAGAGGGCTGGAACACCCCAGTGCACATCTTAGGGTTGAAGAGGCCTTTGAACCAATAAATGAGTGATTTCTCCACAGGAGACTAAACATTTGTTTGTCACAGTAACAAAAAGCAGGCTGAATTTCATGTACCACTATGATTTCCATGTATTTGTTGATACAGTTAAATGAGGAGAGAGAGTATTAAATTGTATTTCAATTAAAATTAAAATGTTTGCCCTTGACTCAAATCTTAGCAAATATTTTCAAACATACTTATACCTATTTTGTAATTAAATGATTAAATTCTTCCTCTTTGCTCTTGGTCATTACAACTACGCAAAAAGGTCTATGTGTTGCCTTCCATTACCCCAGAATTATATTGTAATATTTGTAATTATTCACTCCAAAAGCCCCCAAGTTAATAAAATGTGATGTTGAACTAAAAAGCCTAATTGCACATAACTTAAAGAGTCAATTTCATTACCTTAAAGTCATCTAATATTTAGGGGGAAAAGCTTTTTCGTTGTTGTTGTTAACCTCAAAGGATCTTAATTTTTATTTATTTATTTTTTTTATAGGCACCTTCCCGGAAAATAAAATTTAAAAAAAGAAGAAGAAAAGGGGACATCAGGCTCAAATTAAGATTCAAATATTTGGTCAAGAAATGCCTGTTTGCCATGTAAATAAAATATTTAAAAAGACTTGCAAGGACTTGATTTTGAAACAAACGTCATGCTGGAGGTAAGTCTTGCTAAGAAACGCCACTGAAAGCTGTCACTTGACCCGGAATTCCTTTACAAGAAAAACCCACCAGCACTACATGTGAGACCTATATGAGAAACTGCGGGAATGTCAGCTTCCTTCGCAGTGGCCCCATATGGCCTGGTCACTCTCCCTGGCATGATAAATCACTGGCAGGACCCTTACCTTCCTACGTTTGATCTCTGCTCAGCAAGATGTGGTTTTGATGTGAAGAACTCCAGATCTCTTAGGTCAGAGACAAATAGCAGTGGCACTGACCTGCAAAGTGCTAAGTCTCTATTAGACTCGAGTGAAGAGCTGTAAGTTTCTGACAAGTTCCCTCTCCCCCCGGGGTTTGCGGGACCCAGGCTCACTGAAAAGCTGCTGATGTGCTTTGGAAGAAAAGTGCCAATAGGCCTGTCTTTCCACCACTATTGCCAAGTATTACAATCAATTTTTTCCTAAGATTTAAAGGAAGAATCCTCTTGGGAGTCACCACTCTACTTTCTAGTCCTATGAGTCTTTCACAAAAGCAAATACTTTGATTTCCAGCAGATCTTCACGGCATCGCTCAATCCCTCACTTGCATAAGGAGAATCATTAACAGAGATTTCTGTGCACTACTCTCCTTGGGATCCCTTGATGTGACATTATCCAATGTCCAAGTTATTTAACAATAATAATAAGAATAAAGATCTGAAGTAAACCTAAAACAAACACATTTGGAAGGCTCCTTTCAAAAGAGTTGTGTTCAGATGTAATTTGTCACTATTAAAAAAAAACAACCTGCAGAATCACTCCAAAAATTGTAAGATTAAAACTGGTGTGCATTTTTTAAAAATAAATCTTTATTGTTCAGATTATTACAGATATTCCTCTTTATTTTTTTAACTGGTGTGAATTTTAGTTGGTTGAAATAATAAGTTCAAAGAAAGCAAAAACTGTGCTATCATTTTAACAACTTCATTATTTCAATAGCATTCTCTTTATACCACTCATAATTAGAGACACTCATAAGTAAGCCTCTCATCAGCTCTCTGTGGAACTGAGTCAGTGACTTGGCAACTTCATTAAAAGCAAAATGTTTGCTTTCTTTTTTTTTAGCTAAATGTAGTTTCTGTACCCATATTTGTATGTAGGCGTCTATACTAAATGTTGAACAATAATCTCTCTCCTCAATTCAGCTCATCAAGAGTTCCAAAAACCTCTGATTAGTGTACTGCTTTGCTAAGCCCTCTCTTCTTCTGTTGGAATTCCTGGTAATGACACCAGAATGTGGGCAAACCTCATTAGTCTCCCCGCTGTTTACAAGACAGGATTTATGCTCAATGTGCTGAACACAATCACACACATCACTAAATGGCTAGAACTACCACCCAGGCTCTAATCTGAGAAATTTTTCACTCAATGCAAATACCTATCAGCATGGAGAGGCATGGAAGAGCAATTACAGCCAACACATGTAGTCTTTTAAGAGTAAACCAATAAATATCCGTTTGTGAAGGTTAATTTAATGCAACCCAGGGTGTTATCTGGAATAGTATATGTCACTGATTCAATCCATTAAGTAATTACTAAATTCTCAAGAGGGCTCACAGAAGTCAAATGTGGTTATTCCAGGTTCATTGCTTCTGGTCTCCCTGAGGACCATTTAGGCCAACGGCTGGAAGAGCTGACTACAAAGGTTCCCAGGCAGAACCAACCATTTTAGGAAAACAGGTAATGAGTCTAACAAGGAAGGAGAGTCATGAAGAGCCTGTCCTGAGAGAAATACTTAGGAAAGCAAAAGAGAAGTGTAAGTGCGTAAATAATGGAAACAGGGATGAAAAGAGATGAGAAGTAGGAAGCAGAGGAGAAACAGAGATGTTTTCTCTCTAGAAGTGAAGACAGAGAAATCTAGAGACTGAGATCTGGCTTTAGAAGACAACTTGGCAGCAGTTTCCTTAGATAGGATTTTTGAGCCATTGACTACAAAACATTAATTGTGCATCCCAACCACCACCACCCTCTATCACTGAAACTCTATTAAAGTTTGGATATCACATAAATTTATGGGATCCCTCTCTATTTCTCTATTCTGCACCCTCCTAAGGTTACATGTAACAGACAGATCTAACAGTAAAGGATTGCTCCTAAAAGACAACATGGAAGATATCCACCCATCTCTCTGACAAGTGCCTTCCCCACAAATGATGGCTTATGGCAGAAGAACACTTAAAATGAATGTGACATATATTCGCTTTCCACAATCTCACACATCCTCACTCCTAATAAAATCTAATAACCATAACAAAGAAAAGTGCGTTTTGAATGAAAACACAAACAAGCAGGTGTTAGTAAGGGCCATGTGTGACTGACTACCAATCAGTGAGATTCTAAAAGCACAGTTCTTTATCACGGCCTGAAGAATCACACCTGCCCAGGTGATTCATACCTAAAGTGTTGATTATAGCAATAGTTGTCTCTTTTTGGTTTGTATGTGTATTCTCATTTTTATGTCAGGTTGAAATTGTTGCTAATGGTAGCTATGATAATATCAACTGTAATTAAATTTGGAATTTATATTCAGGGAATTGAGTTTGGCATTATCCAGCAAAACACTCAGCAGAGCTTTAAGCTAAGAGTTCAAATTTTATTGCCTTTGTTGTGGTTTTTGTGGTTGTTCTTATTGTTATGAGCAGGGAAAGAAAAGGATTTTTGAGTTCTGAAATGGTCACCTACTAGCTAGTGAGCCTTGAAAAATTATTTAACTTTAATATGTCCGATTTTCTCACTTATAAAATGGGAATGTTAGCATAATATCCATATTTTAGGACTGCCACAATTACTAAATGTAGTCGCATGTGAAAAGCCCTTTGGAAATGTATTAATAATAAAAGTTGTAGAATATAACAAGTATTCCTTCAACAAACATTTCCTAAGCATTTACACTATGAGACACTGAGCTAGATGCTCAGAAATACCATGATGAATAGGAGTTTATAATCTAGTACAGTTTAGGAGTAGGGAGTTACACAGAAAAATATAATACAAGACAAACTCTGTACCATTTAGAAGTAGTACAAAAAAGTAATATGGCATTCAGAGAATATAGGTTCAGCCTTCTTTAAAAAGTATGGGGCCAACCCTGTTAGTTATTACATAAGTATTGCATGCACAGAAGGACTATATTCGCTTTCAAGGTTGGAAAATTTCATTCTTCTTTAGTAGCTTCTTCAGAATTAGGTGCAAACATGAACAGGTCAAATAACTTACAAAATATAAGCACACAGGTGAATGAGTGTACATCTGCTTTGATTCAAAGTGCAGTAAAACATTAACAAAATAAAAAGTAATGCTATTTTTAAGCCTGATGCTAAGGAATAATTTAAATTCTCTAAAGTAGCAAGTTAAAGCACAGTATTGAATCAGTTGCTCAAGAAAAAGGGTCTTTCTATTAGAAATTCTTTTTCACGTTATATTCATTGTCATCTCTCTCCTTATCCCCCAGTCTCCAAAACAAATAGTACACAGTGAACAATTCTTCTATTTACCAAGTAATAGCCCTTCAAAAATGGGCTGGGTGTGTGTGTGTGTGTGTAATAGTGAGAAAGAGAGAAAAAAAACACAATAGTACCTACATTAGAGCACATACTCTACTCTAGGTAATGTAAGAAAACTAGGGAAATTAGTCTTGACATGAAAAGTTTTAATGATCATGTATCCCAGAGTTTTCTACAATGATACCTTAAGGTAGATTTATGGAATGCATTTCTGCTCATAGTTTAAGAAAACCAACATATATTCAAATCATCCACCAACATAGGACTAGTTTCTGATATTTTCCCCTAGTGGAGAAGACTAAGCTTAGAAAAGAAACACACATTCTGGACTCCCTAATCTTATTCCAAAATTTCATAATATACAAGTTTGAAAATTTCTGACACCTTAATATCATTTGACTATGTATTACATCATTTGTCTTTAAGATTTATCTGTGTTCTTGTACATAAACAAATACCAATTACAAGTGGATAAAGACACAAATGCAAAAGGTAAAAATTTTAATAAAAATAAACTTTGAGAAGACTATGTAGAAGAATATCTTTAAAAACTTGGAATAAGAATGAATTTCCTACACAAGACATCACAAACACTAAACATTTTTTTAAAGATAGAAAAATTCTCCATTTACATTTAAAGCTATATGACAATTACACTAGAAAAGAAGAAGAAAAGAAAAGCACAGGGGGAAGGAAATGTTCACACACTATGTAACTGTTAAAGAATTATAATCCGAACATATAAAAATTACCACAAATCACGAAAAGCACACACCTCCACAAACAGAAATGAGCCAATTACACACTGACCAATTCACAAAGGAAGAAAGTCAAATAGCCAATAAATATATGAAAAGATGCTCAACCTCAAATAAATCAGTGAAATGCAAATTAAAACAGCAATGAGATAACTTTACACTCATCAGGTTGGCAAAATTTAGTAAGTATCAGAACAGGAGTATAGGTGAGCATATAGAGCAATGGGAACTCTGATATACTGCTGGTGGCAGTGGAAACTAGTATAACTGTGTTGGACAGAAACCTGGCCATCTGTAATTAAGCTATAGATACATATACCCTATGAGTCAGCAATATCACTTCTAAGTGTATATCCTAGAAGGCCTTTCACAAAGGTGTGTAAGAGATGTGTTCAGGAATCTTTAATGCAGCATTATTGTAATAGTCAAATGCTAGGAGTATCTTAAATGTCAATAGAAGAATTAAATGTTGTGATATATTCAAGGAATGGAATACTGTGCAACAATGACAACGAATCAATTGCAGGAACATGCAACAACATGGGTGAATCTTGACTATATTAAGCAAACAAATCAAATTGCAGAAGGATGTATACACCATGCTAACATTTATAAAAAAATGTTTAACATGCAAAACAGCCGCATGATTTGTTTGTGAATACATATACACACACCTATGGGAAAGATAAATGGCTCTGAGGAAGGAAGGGAGAGGAAGAGAGGAAAAGGGGAGTTCGCAGGGGAGTTTCAGTGTATTTCTTTTAAAAAAATTAGAAGCAAACATTGCAAAATGTTAAGAATTAACAAATCTAGGTATAGGCACATGTTTGTTACATTATTGTCGTCAGTCTTCTGTATGTTTGAAACATTTCATTTCCTGTCATGTATAACAATACATTATGCTGCTGAGCAGCAAATCTCTCTCTGCCTTCTGAATCTTCAAGGTGCTTAAAGTGCACTGGTCTCGGGCACTTAGCATCTTCTATCATGCACCATAGTTACTGTGTACATGTCCTCACCCCATCCCCAAGTGGGGCTCCTCTCCAGCCTCCTTTAGGACAAAGCCCACATCTATGTATCTTTGTGCCAGATAGTGACTAACAGTGCTTTGTACACAAGAGGCCCTAATAAATGTCAAATGAATAAAAGAATGAATAAATTCAGGGAAGCAAAAGGGTAGCTCTGGCTGCAGTTAAAAATAAAAATGACCCCAAGATAATACAGTTAGATATAACCTTCCCTGTGAAAATCAAGTTATGCCGGCACACTGAGCATCAGACTCTAAAATATAAATGAGGCGGGATTCACTGTTTTCGGGCTTGCTAGAGAATTTAACCAGCCTCCTGCTGGTTCCTGATCTCCTCCCAAAAAAGGATTCAGTGAGAAAGTCCATTTTTCACACGTTACGTGTGAAGTAAGATTTTAAGTTATCCTCTGTAAATGCTTTAGACACTTCATAATTTTGTCCTCCCAGGCAAGGTGTCATTTCCCCTCTTCCTTCCCACCCTAACTCTCCATCATTACTCACACCTCAGCCCACAGATCCGGTGTGTGTTTTGATGCTGGGGAAGGGGAGGAAGAAAATAGTTTATTTTTGGCTGTTAGTAGGTTTACTAAATCCAACATATTTTGCCAGATCCACTTACAGGGAGGTAGGTTCCATCCTACCTGTGAGGAGAGCCATGCAACTTATGCCATTTTTTGGACTCAGTTTAATCTTTAAGAAACCCTTAGAAATGACCTGGGGCAAAAACCCTTAAGAGTCACTGGATTTGAAATCAGAAGACTTAAGCTAGACAAATCAAAATTATGTATCAGAAAAATATACAAAAATATATTTTAATTATTTTGAAAAAAATTCCTTATCTACTCTAATAAAAGCGTAATATTGAAATTCGCCATTTCTCCAGGATGCCTAAGCCATGCCCACCAGCCAAGCCATGCTCACCTGCCAATCAGAGCGGCTGTATGCAAATTCACTCAGCCAAGATGGAGGCTGGCAGCCACGGAGGCGGGTGCGGTGCAGGCGGCGAGGTGGGCAGGGCAGGTGGGGTGGGCGGGGTGGGTGGCAGGCCCGGGGGGGGGGGCAGTGGTGGTCTGTGGGGTGGGCGGAGTCCCAGACTGTGAGAGGGCACAGGCTGGGCTGAGGGGCCCCCCTCCTCCCTTCCTCCTCCTCCCCCTCCAATGCACAATATATTGTGCACCGGGCTCCTAGTATTTTATAATCAAGACTAGAGGCCCAGTGCACAGATTCATGCACGTTGAAAGGAAATTAATTAGAAGAAATATTTTAATATCTCTATTTACCCTTTCTCTATAATAGAAGTGTCAACCAAATACACAATCGACAATGACAGATCAAAATGACAAGCGTGCAATTGGTGCCAGCAAGAGCTTTATATCTATTGTACATGCGAGAGTCAACATAGCCTTTTATATATATAGAATAAACTTGCTTAATTAGACCTGCTTTCTGATTTAACTAAACTTTTTTCAGTTCAGTGAAACACCTCAACTTCTCTTTCAGGTAATTGTCAGCAACACAGCAGTAAATACCAACATGAAGCAGATTATTGTTGTAGTTTGTGCAGGAAGAACAAAGGGTAAAATATTTTACTACAGCAGTGTTTGACTATATTCTGTGTAGTGAGAAAACCTGAACTCATTTTTAAGGTCCACTATTTCTTACTTCTTTTCAGTTGGGTCAAGTTTCTAAGCTTTCTAAATCTCTGTTTTCTGGCTAATGAGAAGAAAATAGGATTCTAGTGAGTCTCCTATCTACTTACTCCAGGACTTCTGTGAGGATCAAATGAGATGAGGCATGGAAAACATTTCACAGACATTTGGTTACAGTGTAAAGTGTTTCCACCTGGCTATAAAGCAAGTTGTGTTCCTGGGCTGAAGAAACTCCCAGGAGGCTACTCTCTAGTGAGAGGAAACTGGGCGTTGCTACGTGACATCATTACCTGGTGCCCACAGCAACCATTTCTGGGCTGGGCTGGCCTGTGGGCCACATTTTGCACCATGGAGTCTTGGCAGCAGCGTTGGCTGCAACTTGGTGTCGATCAGGGGTGGTGTCAGGGACTGTGTCCCACTTGGGAGAAGCTGAGTGTTGGTTTGTCAGCACCAGGTCCATGGTGCTGTTTCTTTGTAAGTGGCCAGTGCGTTTCATGGCAGCTCCTGCATTGAGTATCTGCCTCCTAGTGGTCAGTGCATATCACAGCAACCAGTTGGACATTTTCCAGGACACTTAGCATTTTAGCCTTTTATACATACAGATTGGAGAGTGTTTTGGTACCACTGATGATATCCTAAATTCTTCTAAATTAGAGACAGGTGTTTCCAGGTTCAACTGGACAATAGATTTTATCTCTCCAGAGATGTAGGAATAAAGAAATTGCTACTTTGCTCTCCAAAGGTCAAACTGTAGTGAGGAAAGGCAACATAGCAGATAACTACTTCTGGAAGTAACAGAGCAGCACTGGAGGAAAAGGAAAGCTTCCTTCTATAACAAAGACTAGAATGTTCACCCATGGCAGTCTAATTTTCAATCACAATCTATGAAGGTCAATAAACCTCTGTGTTAGGCCCCACAAAGTTTTGCTGAGAGACCAATTATTATTTCAACTGGAATTTTCAAAGTCTGGAAGTGTTTCCAAATTATGTGACACAACAGAGACTTGCTGTAAATAAACTCATTAAGAGTTAAGATTATGAAGAGAGACAACTTGAACATAATTCGGGCCAAAAAACAAGCAATAGAGATATGCTAGAGGTAAGAAATTCCCAATTTGAAGAATCTTATATATCTGAACAGTAAAATGGAACAGAGCTCAAAGATATGTCTGAAAAGGCAATTAAAAATTAATCAAACTGACATTTTGGTTATCACTTTTATATGCATTAGACTCAGTATTTATAGAGAAATGACTGGCTTTGAAATGACTGTCACAGCAAATTAAAAAAAATTAAATGCTAGAAGGACTTTCAAAATAATCACTGCATGGTGCTTTTCCAGGTGAAGTGCCCCAAATTTGGGCAGTCAGGACCAGTGAAAGTCTAGTCAGTTTTAAATTACATAACTTAATATACTTTCCCATTTCCAAATAGTATCTTCCTTCAGAGAATGTCCTCACAGGCTGTCTCACTTCCTAGATCTAAGTGCCAAAGACTTGGCAACATCTTGGTCCAAATGACTTAAAACACCAGAAATGACTCTCTGCAGTCTGATATTTAGGCCCAGTCAATTGGGTATACTGGGGTATATTAATGCTGAGTTTTGGCACACAAGTGTCAGATACCTAATTTATCTATTAAAATACAGCCATGCACTGCTTAACAATGGAGATATGTTCTGAGAAATGCATTGTGAGGCAATTTTGATCTTGTGTGAATACGGTAAAATGAATTTACACAAACCAAGATGGTATAGGCTACTACTGTAATCCATGTCTATACTTTTAAAATTTCATTTTTTATTACAGTTGACATGCAATATTATATTAGTTTCAGGTATACAGCACAGTGATTAGACATTTACATCCCTTGTGAAATGATCACCCTGATAAGTCTAGTACCCATCTGGAAGCATACATCCTATATAACAAAAGGCTAATATGCAAATTGACCAAACTATGATGCCCACTGACCACCAGGTGGCAGATGCTCAATGCAGGAGCTGCCCCCTGGTGGTCAGTGCACCCCCACAGGGGGAGCACCGCAAGCATAGCAGCAGTGGTGGAAGCCTCTCCCACCACCTCTGCAGCAGTCAGATATCCCCCCCCCCAAGGGCTCCTAGACTATAAGAGGGTTCAGGACAGGCTGAGGGACACCCCCCACCCGAGTACACAAATTTCATGCACCAGGCCTCTAGTTTATTATAATATTATTGACTATATTCCCTATGCTGTACTTTACTTTTATACAACTGGTAGGGCAGTAGGTTTGCTTACATCAGCATCATCAAAAACACATGAGTAGTTACAGTTTAAGCCCTGACTATCGGCTTTCCTTTTTATAATACTAGTGCCTGATTTAAGCTTTGATTGCTGAGGCATCCACTTTAAAGAGGAATACTTCTAAGAAGGCTATCTGGAATGCACACAATCCCAGTCACAGGACTGGACAAAGAGTCAGTCCACCTCCTCGCATTTAGGCTCCTTTGTTTTAGAGATCTTGATTGATTTAGATAACTATTTTAGGCTACTTGCTTTGTTTTGTTTTTATCTTCCCATACATTAAGTGCCCCATCTTATGTTTTAAATTCACCAATAAAGGGTGAGCCAGTGCGAAATGCTAGCTCATGCCCTCTCTACTCAGGACCTTACTGTGCCATGGGGCATGTGAGCCAGAGGAGCAACCCCAGCCACTTCTAGCTGACAGCAGGACTATGAATGGGCTAAGATGGCCCAAAACAGTAATGCCTTGGCCTACAACATTATGATGGCTATGCCATCACCAGGGGATAGGAATTTTCCGGGTCTATTTTAATCTTATGGGGTCACTGTAGTAAAGGCAGTCTCTTGTTGGCCTAACCACCATTACGTGGCGCATGACTGTTATTGTCTGGGAAACTGATTTGGTTACTTTTTTGGTAAAGATAACACCTTGGTAGGGAAACTTCCAAGGGATCCTATTTGATGAAAATCCAGTGTAAACATACAAGCTATGGAGAATATTACTCCTATGACTAATTAAATTACTAAACATCAAATAAATAAACAGAATACTAAACATTGGCCTGTTTGTAAAACTTTATTGTCCATACAACTCCGATCTTTCTTAATGGGCCTCCATTAATTTGGAACTACAAATGTAATGATCACTTTACAGAAATGAAATGGGGTTAGTCCTTGGTTGATTGTCATTATATGCCATTTACTTTCTCACACTGACAAGTACAAATTGATACCCAGTGAAGAAACCCCCTAAGAAGAGACACCACCCATACTGCTCACATAGCTAATTAAGCACATAATCTGATCAAGATTTGAACAAAGGTCTATTTTAATTCAGAGTCTTTCTAAGTCAAAACTTTATAAAATTTTTCTAATGTGCAGGCCAAATGGTCTCTGTTGCAAATACTGGACTCAGCCATTGTATTCCAAATGCAGCCACAGACAACGTGTAACTGAATGAGTGTGGCTGTGTTCCAATAAAACTTTATTTACAAAATCAGGTAGACAGTCTATAGTTTGCTGACCTCTGCAAGTTGTCACTAAAATAACTAAAATGACAAAAATATCCATCAGTATTTGTATTCCACCACCCAACATGAGAGAGGACTGTGTGTGTTGGTATCTGAGATGCTTGTCTAATACAACAGAGAACTGAAGATGCATGCCTGGCTTCTTTTAAGCCTGAATACAAGGAAATGAGACCTCACAGAATAGGCTCCTCAGAGAATCTCCTTCCCTAAAATGGAAACACTGATTCCTCATTTTATAGATAAAAAGGACTTGATGATTCTATATGGTAACATAAGCCCATGTGGCAGAAGGCATCGGGGCAGGCAGGAGCCCAGGAGAAAGACCTAATTCAAGTCTCACAATGAAGTTGGTCAGCTCCCCTGTGTTAAATGGAGATGATACAAATGTCAAAAAGCTGTGCAATTGCAAAAAATTTTTTTAATGCAAGTTCCCCTTTAACTGTAAAGTTTGATTAATAATTTATGATCAAGACAGACAATCTCAATTAGAAGCAACTAGACCCACACCATCTTATAAGAAGCAATCCCTAGGATAGGAAACCATCTTGTCCCAGACATAAAAACCATAGAAACATCAAAAAATAGCAATTTAAAGTTAGGGAATCAGAAGTCACAAAAGAGTCAGAAGCTCTTTCTTAAGAGGAGTAGGCCAAGTCATACTGTCTTCATATCTGCAATAGAAGCAACACAAAAATGAAGATTTGCAGTCAGTCTCTCTCTCTCTCTCTCTCTCTCTCTCTCTCTCTCTCTTTCTCTCTCTCTCTCTCTCTGTCTCTTAAAAAGAAAAAAGTATGTGACTATTAGGAAAAGCAAAGGGCATGGGGAGGAAAGCTCTATCAATTTTTAAAAGTCAAGGCCAAGGTTTTCCTTATCAATTTTTCCTACTTCTTCCTACTCTCGCTCTCCTTCATAAGATATATATGAAAGTGCTTGGTAAACCATTAGGCCCTATAAACAATGTAAGTAGCATTGTAAGTATTATTGTCATTATTGCCATTTTTACATTAATCAACCAAACTATCACCAGGCTGACAACTAATTTCAGGCACTCAATGCTTCCACAGCCCAGCTAGCATAGTGGAAAGCACAGTTGTTAGAATCATGGCCATTCATATTTGAAATTAAAATTGACTTCAGAAAACATGTTTAAGAAAAGATTGTTAATTGAATAAATAAAAGAATAAATAGTAGTTACTCCATGCACATCACTTCTGATTATCAGTTGATTGCCTTTTATTTTTCCTCTTCTAATTTAGTAGGTCAATTTCCCATAAATGCCCCCCTTCCTCCTTCTGTTCTAGCTCCCCACAGTATCAGATGCTGGAGTAAAACACAACACTTTATATTACTGTTAGTTATGGGCATAAACTCTCACTGAAAAAGTGATCAACAGGGAAAGAGTGCAACCCGTGTGTGTGTATGTGTGCGTGCGTGCGTGCGTGCAGAGTAGTGGCGGGGTAGGGGAAGGCTGGGGCAGATGGACTAGTAAAGCCAGGAGAGATGATACAGACAATGGAGAAGGTAGGGATGGTATTCAAGTTTCCAAAGACCTGGGGATCTGGAAAGGATCTTTTCTGCAGTTCTGGGCAGTCAGTAAAGTACCAGGCTTGGTTTTACAATGCGTGTGCGCCTATGATATATTCAGCTGTACAAAACTTCTAACAACTAGATAAAACAAACAACTCAGAAAAATTTAATTCATAAAAGCATAGCAAAAAGCAATCACACTCTTATGCTAGCTGGTAAGCATTCTTCTTAGCATGCAAGCAAGAAGAGAGTTTCCCTCCTCTCTCCCACAAAGTCGTCTACTCACTCCATCGTGTTGGTGCTGTGACCACACTTCCTTGACTAATGCAGTCTTATTTGCTTAACATTTTCTTTCCTAAGAAATCACTTTTAAAGCTTGAGGTCTAGCTTGCTTTATTAGGAAAATAAAAACAGACATGTTCCAAAGGTAGTACTGCCATTGATCCTTAGTCTAAAATGGGTAGTGGACCTTCAGACTTATTTTCAAAACTAAATGTAACTGCCTGACAGTCAATCCGTACAGACCAGGAGTTTCGCCCTTTCAGCATCCTTGGAGATTGAACTTTAATTCTGGAGCACTTTTACTGGACCTTTAACAAAGGCAGTAACTTTCCCCCTAATTATCTCCCGCATTCCCTTTTTATTAAAAAAAAAAAAAGAGTAAAATAGTTTTAGGAGAAAGAGAATGGTGAATAAATACAATAATACAAGACCCCAGTGCAACGTTTCCTAGATGCATGCTACTTGAAATTCTCAGTAGCGACTTTAAGTTGGTCCGACAATCGTATTTTTTTAAAATCCTACCGCAGTAGCCGTTACTAAAAATGGATTTAACAAGACAAAGATGACTGAGGACTCACCTATGTTTGTCTTGTACCATTTTCTGACACAAATATTGTTGTTTCCTATGTGTTACTTAACAATCCCTCTTGCATAATTTTTAGTTACTAATTACCCTTTCAGAAATTCCTAGTGAATGTGGTATCACTATTCTAAAGAACTAACGGTCCATTCTACCTTATTCATGCTTTTGCTTAAAAATGCTAATATAATTTGCCTCACTAGTGACCATAAGTGAATTTTTTTAAAACTCCCCATTCATCTTATTTTTCCTTTTAAGTAACACAGCCTTCGCCATTACCCTGGGCTACCAAAGAGCGGCTTTCTGCCCCGCGTTAAAAAGGCTACATGCCCACCACGCTTGTCTCAGAAAATTTTAAAGTCTCACCAAGGAGCTGAGGAGGAAGGCTGGGAATGCTCACAGAGACCTGATTTTACAAGGTTTTGTGAAAAGAGCTCGCCTTCAGATTAGTACTACTCAGTGTTTATGAGGGTTGTTTGTCAAGCCAAAAATAAGATGCCTCCTCCCCACAAATTAAAGAATCAAGTTACAATCCATTATTTCATTTCTGATTGTTTTTCTTTGTAATAAGTGGGAAAGCGGATACTGGATAAAAGTCTCCCCTGAGTGAAATGACTCCACATTAAAGACTTCAATTAGCTATAAATCAGCTGTCTTTCCTACTGAGGGAGAACAAGAGAAAAAAAAAGAGAGCGGGGGGTAGTTGGAGGAAAAGAGAGCTGGAAGAGTTTCCAAATGAAATTCGGAGATACCTACTGCATACCTAAAACTCCTCTCAGGGCGGGGAGGACAATCGGATCAAAAGTGAGACTAAATCTGAGGATCAGGTCCTCTCTCAGGAGTCAATCTTGCATTTAATAATTTTAAAGTGAGGCTCAAGGGGCTAGAGACCCTCCTAAACCCAAACTCCATGCTGCAGGCTTTCCCCCGCTTATTCCTGAACCCAGAGATGTGCCAAACCTTGGCGCTATGCTGATGCAAGTGATGCCCAAAGGCTGTAAGCATTAACGACCTCTCATTAAACCGGCTTTCAAAAATTTGTCACACCACCTAAAAAAACCCAAAAAACTAACAGGTACATCAAATTCACCTAAATTGGCACTCAAAGCAGGAACCACCACGATTTGTAACCTAAAACTCAACGCAAGTAAAATTTTAATATTCCGATGTTGTTGGGGTTTTTTTTGTATTTCTTTCAACCATTAAGTCAGAACCAAACAATTTACTTCTTGACAAAATTTAGTTTATCGTGTAATACGCATGATGAAAAACAACTTTAACCATATTGTGTGTGCTCAGGGTGCGTTTAAGTCAATGGGGAGTTTAGGGTAGACATCAACGGAAAGAAATAGAAAAGTCAAACAAGAGAACTGTAACATGAACTCCGAGAAACACGTCTTTAAATCCCATCTCTCCCTCCCAGTGCCATAACACTATAATCCCCCCATATGCGTAATTAATAATTTTTTTCTCCGTCGAGTTGTTTTTTTAAAGAAAGTAAATTCAACTTATCCTAGGTAGCGAACACATATTCTTTTTTTAACGTGGTGCAACAAAAAACATCCGTGCTTGGCAAACCCAAGATGCCAAGAGTCCGTTACAAAGAGCAATTTTTATTTATTTACTTATTTTTTTAGTTCAAAAGCGAGCCTGTTAATTTATACAAACGAGAAGACATCCCAAGTTTTCCTGCCAAACTGCCACCGCCGACAAAATTCGAACGCGACGCTGCCGCTGGGTCCACGCGCTCAGCAGCCAGGTTCCCACGCAACCTGCGGGCCGGGCGGCCCTCGACGGCGGGGGACCCCTGGCGGGGCGCCCTCCCTCCCCACTGGAGGGGCCGACGCGGTGCGGGCGCCTTCCCCGGGGCCGCCGAGACCCCGAGGCGGACGCAAGGCAGCGGCGGGTGCGGTGCGGAAAAGACCGTTGACGGCGCGCCCTCCGCGCCGCGTTTCCCGGGAGGCCGGTCCCCGAGGTGTCCCCGCACCCCGAGCCTGGGCGCCCCGCTGCCGCGCGGGGGTGACAGGCCGGCCCCCGCCCCCCAACAGCTCACCGGGGCGCGGGGGAGCTGGGGAGCGCTACCTTGGTGTACTTGATCTCCAGGTTGGGCGTGGGCGACGGCAGGAGGTGCAGCGACGCCATGAGCGCGGCGGGGTCGGCCTTCACCTCGCCGGGCATCTCGATCTTGCTGGAGGTCATGGTGCGGCCCCGCGGCGCGGCGTGCGGGCTGCGGGCTGTGCGCGGGGCGCCGGGCGCTCGCCTGTTTATAGGCAGGTGTCAAGCGGGGGCGCTTCTCATTGGACGTGAGGCCCGGGGCGCGGGGGCTGGTCCGTCCTACCCAGGTCTTGGGGCGCCGCGATTTACATACGGCCCGCCGGCCGCGCCCGCGCCCACGGCCAAGGGCGTCCGCGCCCCCGCCCGCGCCCGCGCGCCCCCGCCCAACCGCCCTCCTCGACGGCGGAGCGCGACCCTGCCCCGGACTGCGCGGGCTCGGAGAGCGGGGCGGCGGCGGGAGGCGCACCCTGGCCGAGGGCGAGGGCGGGTCGTGGCCCCCGAATGGGTGAGAGCGGGGCGCGCGGGGTCGGCGGGACCAGCCCGGGACGGAGCTGCAAGGGTGCGGAGACGCCCTCCCACCCGCGTGCCGGGAGCCCTCCGAGCTCCGGCGCTCCTTGCCTCGCCGGGGTCAGGGAGGGCGCGCCCTCGGCTCTCCTTCCCTGGGCAGGGGCGCGGGGACCTCCGCGGCGAGCCCCGCACCCCTCGCTCTCGCAGCCGAGCCCCAGGCCCGCCGTGGCCGCAGGGTCGGGCGGGGAAGGATGAGCGGAGTCCCTCGCCCAGAACTCGGCGAGGGTGTCCGCGCGAGCCGGGCGACTCCGCGGGCCCTGGGCCGGCTTCTCCCGCCCAGCTGCTGCCCTCTGCCGGCCGGGGCTGCGCCGGGGGGAGGCGGGCCTTGGTCCTCACAAGCTCCTCGGAGTTGCAAGTTTCATTTGCCCTCTCATCTTCCTTCTGGGATCCCTCCTTCCAGCTCTCCTGTTCCTCGCCCGGAAACACACAAGCCTACACCTGTTTTGCTGTGCTTGTTCTTCACGCTAACAGCTATCATCCCGCTGGACGTGGGGCCCCTCACTTAACTATCCCCTTGGGTTTGAGCTTGCGTTTTATACCCCCTATTTCAAAGTGTTTCCGCAGCTCCAATAGGCCTTCTCGTTTGTGGGCGCCTAAAGGTCAGCATGTAAGTGTCCATCCGTCAAGAGCCCAGAGACCCCATACCAGAATGGACTCAGGGCTCAGTGGACTAAATCTGGGTCCAAACAAAAACACCTCTACAGGGCACTTCCCTCCACCCATTATAATCCTAACAGGGGCCTACGGACTCATCCCAGATGCCATTTTCAGAGCCCTGAGAACCCCATTTCTTTGGGTGTTAAATATCAGTCAGAAAAGATCTTGCCTCAAATATTTTCAGTACCTAAAACTGCCTAATGCTCAGGGAGTGGCTGCTAAACAATAGAAAGAGACCAAGCTATTTCATTTTAGTATTAGGTCTCTACAAAGAACTTTCAGTGCCAAGTATATACCCACGGGTACCTGAGTGAATTGTCTGCACGGAGAAACTAAAGACCTTAGCTTAGGTAGTTGAGAGATCTCCATTAGGTAGTTGGGGATCTCGATACCCCAAAATCGTGCTTTAATAACAGTATATGTTCTTGAGATACACTTTTATTAAAGCCTCAGAGGGTTAGAGATGCAACTGAGGAATACAAGAATACAGACTTAAAATTATTTGGGGAGAGAGGGAGAAGGTGGCACAGCAAAGGAAAGAAATCCATGATGCTGATTGAACAATTCTGCAAACGTGTTTTGAGAGCTTTCCCATGCAAGGCAAGGTGCTGGAGGCTGGGGCAGCCCTTGCCCACAGAGAGGTAGATCACTCACTATGACAGGTTGTGGGGGAAGTTGCAAAAGAGCATCAGCAACTCGTTCTGGATGCCCCAGCACGGAGATCGGCGCTCTGGGAATGCTAACCTTTGAACTAGGCCTTGGAGGAGAGGTGAGGCTTCCACGGGGAGGAAAGGACAAGCAGAAGGGTCCAGAGAGCAAAGGCATAGAAGATGTGAGAATACTTTTCAGGGAACATCAAGGTGGCTGGAGGAGCAGCAGACGAGGGCGGCAATCAGTTGATTCAAGGTTGTAGGGACTTTAATTCTTGAGACACCGAGAAACCATCAAAAGGTTCCAGGGAGAAAAGGGAAATCTGTAAAAATTAAACTGATAAATGAATATTGTTAGAAAGACTGTCACAAATGAAACACCGTCGATTGATTGATTGATTGATTTTTCTCAAAGCATAAGATGGGTTGTTCGTCCGTGACCCACTTTTTGCTTGCTAACTCCAGTTCTATCATCATGGCTGGAAACATCTCTCCCAGAGAAGAAACAGTGTGATGAAATGATGAGCATTTGCTACACAGTGAGGTAGAGCCAGTAAAGAGATTCCCTTCTTCTCCAAAAGACCCAGTACGGTGGCAGATGGCACACTGGTTTGAATTGTTCTCTGATGGCTACTTTTGTGTGAGATTTGCTCTCCAACTAGATAGTCAAGTGATCAGCACAGGAACAGTGGCTTCTATTCCTCTTGTTCCTTACCTCGATTCCTAAAGCAGCATGGAGCACACGGTAACTATTTGATAAAAATATCTGTTGGCATGACAGCTCTGGTGGGGGAAGGAGTGTTGGGACAGGGTGGAGGGTAGGGGGGCCATGCGGGAGGCAGGGAATTGATATTTCACTCTCACATCAATGTTTCTCTGTCTCCCTCTCCCTCTTTTGCTCTAAAATTTTTTTTTAAATCAATAAAAAGGATCTTTTTAAAAAGAAAAAGAATTCATGGACACAGTAGTGTGGTGATTTCAGTGGGGAAGGGCATTGATGAAGGTGGAAGAGGATATGGGGGAATAAACTGTGATGGAAAAAATAAACTAAAATATTTTTGTGAGTGATCTGAGGAAGAGGAAACACATTCCCTATGGAGGCATTTGACTACTTCTAGAGTAAGTAGAAATGAACTTTCCTATGCTCACTGATTAAGAAACATTTTTCTTTTCCTAATCTTGGAGTTTGCTTTGCTTTGCCCCATCTTTTACTGCAAACCCTTCTGGTCATAGACTATTAATATTTTTCTTCATATAATCATTCTCTGGAAAAGAAAGTTCCCCTATCTTCAGTTCATCATTACAGTTCATGATATGTGTGTGTATGTGTATGTATGTATGTATCCAAGCTCTAATTCAACAGGAGACAGTATATGTCTTCTTAGTTTTTGTTCATAGGATTCTGTTACTTACATTTAAGGATGCTTTAACATCTCTTCTCAAATTCTTATTCTTCCTCCCTCTTTTTTTCTTCTATCTTATTATCTTCTCATTTCCTCTATGGATTTCAAGATGGTTTAAGTCGTCCCCACAACTGCCTTCAGGTTGTTAACATTTTGAATTCCAGTCTTTTCCCTGATTTTGTGAAGAAGCATTTTCCCCACCTTTATAATATTTCCTTCTCCCACTCTTCCCCATCTATAATCATTTATTGTTTAGGATGGATAATGTTTAAAACCTTCTGTGCAAGGGAATGTAAACTACAGCATGGTCTATTTATTTCCTTGTGAAAACAGTTTATTAAGCATGGCAGAGCTAATCTCCTGGACTTGTAGAAGAGAAAAATAAATTCTTGCCTCATATTTCCTCAACTAAATGATAGAATGCAATTTAAAAACCCCAGTTTTATGTGAAGTTTGACTATGGTATGAAACCACAGCAATTTAGGCTTCTTTTTAGTTTTCACTTAAGGAGGGAGAGTTTTTCTTATCTGAGAAACATGCTTTAGAAATCAAGGAGGTCCCAGCCAGCGTGGCTCAGTGGTTGGGCATTGAACTTTGAACCAGGAGGTCACAGTTAGATTCCTGGTCAGGGCACATGCCAGGGTTGCAGGCTTGATCCCCAGTAGGGGAAATGCAGGAGGCAGCGAATCAATGATTCTCTGTCATCATTGATGTTTCTATTTCTCCCTATCTCTTCCTCTCTCTGAAATCAATAAAAACGTATTTTTAAAAAAAGAAGAAATGAATTAGGGCAACTGAATGGAATATCAAGACTCCTCCTAAAGAAGGAATACTTTGGGTTTTGACAGTAACTGAATGGCAAACTTGAACTTCCAGCTTCCCTATTCAGAAGCTGTTTCATCCTCGGGTAGCCTTTCCAAATGGCCTTCCTGTCCCTATTACTAACCGCAATGACGGCCTACCTTTTCTAACAGACACACTTGCATTTTAATTTATCTGCCAAAATAAATCACACATTATAGCATTTCTCTCTGGGTTAATTGAATCAGGTCCTTAAATGTCTCTAAGTCTAATGATTTGAAAGAGGCACATTGTTTGAAATATTTAAAAAATTAGGGCCCTTGGGTTGTATGCAGAATGAATGCTTATTTCAGATATAAGTGTTTCCTAATGATCTCATTCATCTCAAATGGGATATGCTGGGCTACTTTATGTGAAATGTTTCCCTGAAAACTATAGCAGGAAAGCTTAATGCATGGTATATTTATAGAGAAGGGGCATTTAATTTATTAACAAAAGCTTGTACAGAGCTTTACATATTTCAATCCAGAAATGTTTAATGAAGTATTTTGGACTCATTATGAAAACTTCTATTAAATAAGTTCGCTTATATTTTTATTTAATGTGAATATTAATTTTTTATTTTGGATCTAAATGCTCATTTAATTATCCCTTTACTTCCAGCATTTATAAGAGGCTGACATTGTGGCATTTTATTAACCATAAAAATTCTCTACATATTAAGTCCCTCATGGCCCAATGTGGTCTCTGGTCAGTGTAGTCTGTGAAAAGGGGTATTTATGGTTGCATGGAGTTTATTCCTAATTGGTTATGACTCAAAAAATCATGTTTTGATACAAAACATAATTCTTGCCTTTTAAAATATATCCTCCACCTTTTGGGAACCTCAAGAGACTAATTTAAAAGTGGGAACTAGCTTTGTCTTTGTTGTAAAGCCCAGTGCCACCTCATATATATTTAAAGGTTTCAATCTAGGTGCAGAGATGAGCTCAGTACTGTATCAATAATCACGCTTTTGAGACACAGGGAAAAAATAAAATAATAATTTAAAAAAACGTTATGCCCCCTTTTCTGACAGACCTGAGGAAAAAGGCATTAGCTCCCTCTGCAGTTCATGGTATGTATGTGCAAGTGAATATTATTTTAAAAGCAAAAACGAATTCAAAATATCTGTTACTGATGAGAAATCTTCGAAGATGTGACATTTATAATTAGATTAATTTAGAGGGGAAAATCTCAGAATGCAGACAAATTTTAGACTACAAGTGTTTAGGAGAGGGACTTTCACAAACAGACCTTTTAACTTTTAAGATAGGAATGATAGTGTTCTTTAGCCTGACTTATCACAGAAAGTGAAGTACTCAGACACTACAGTCCTGCTCACGTAATAGTTCAGAGCATGCAGTATCGCAGAGCAGGTCAGAGGGATGTGTCTCAGTTCGGAAGCAACTATTTTTATCATGCAGGCGAGGAAGAGTTCCTAATGGGCAAATTCCAGGGTTTGGTTTTGGTTTTGTTTTTTTTTTCTTGCCCTAATAAGTATTTGGCATGTAACTAAGTTAAGTTTGCTCTTTTGTTTTTCTTATGTTCCTTAGTTGACACTTTTCTTTTTTTTTTTTAAGTTTATTTCTTTTTTTTTTAATTTATCTTTATTGTTCAGATTATTACAGTTATTCCTCTTTTTTCCCCCATAGCTCCCCTCCTCCCAATTCCCACCCCAACCTCTGACCTTGCCCCCCCATTGTCCTCATCCATAGGTGTACAATTATTATCCAGTCTCTTCATGCATCCCCAACACCCTTAACCCCCGAAAATTGTCAGTCCACTCCTCTGATTCTATTCTATTCACCAGTTTATTCTGTTCATCAGATTTTTTATTCACTTGATTCTTAGATTCACTCGTTGATATATATTTGTTGTTCATAATTTTTACTTTCCTTTTTCTTCTTCCTCATTCTCAA
>PVJC01013076.1:0-38597 GCA_004026665.1 Murina feae
CCCAAAAGCTGTTTTTAGTGTCCATGGGATAAATCAAATCTTTTGATGCCAATGGAACCTTGGGAGCACTTGAGGCCTAGACAGGTGAGTGCCTCGCCCGGTGGCAGCGCCAGGAGACAGGATCTTGGTGTGGCTTGCTCAGTGGCCAGCACCTCCTCCTGCCCTTTTCTCAGGACCTGGGACTGCAAATGACACTTTCAGAAAACACTTGGGTCTGCTCCCTGCTGGGCCCGCTGGGCCACCTGGGCTTGGTGGAGACAGCCTGGACTCCGCTTGGGACAGGCAAGTGTGGCAGAGGCTTGGCCGAGGTTGGCTGTCCTCAGTGGACATCAGTCCACTGTGGGGACCATGGGGCGAGGGGCAGTGCCGTCACACTGTCCTGCGGTCACACTTCCTTTTGTTGATCCCCTGTGATGAGTGATGTCAGCTGCTGTGTGGCTCCCACGTGACCCAGCCCTGTCCCCTGGGGACTTGTAGACCAGAGAGGATGCCTCCCTCTGTAGGAAGAAGTTCCTCTTTGCTTCTGCTCCCTGAGATGCAGCTTAAGCAGGCCCTTTGGGCTTGGGTCCTAATAGTGCACAACCAGTCACTAACATGCCTCCCGGGGCCCCCTCATGAGAGAGGTCAGAGAGGTGCAGGAGCGGCCCTGTCCCCAGGAGGATGGGTGGGGCGCGCAGCACTTAGGTTGCTGCGGGAAATCCCATCCAGACAATTGTGGCCACTGTGCGTGGATCGAGGAAGGAGCGGGCTCTGAGGGATGGGAGGGATTTGTATTGGATTAGAGAGGATGAGGGGCATGGGACCCCCCTCTAGGCTGAGTCAGGGGTATGAGAGGGGCAGTGAGGAGAGTGTGGAGCAGTCCTGGACCCTCAGGGGAGAGCCAGGCTCCTGAGAGAGGCAGTGCACTTTTCAGCGGGACTGCATTTGGCAGGGTCTCCAGGACACAGCTCAGCCCCTGGCTACGGGCCTGCCCTGCCCTGCTGTGCCCTGCCCCATCCTCACTCACCCTGCATGACACTCCTGTGGCTCCCAGAGCTGGGGTGTTGACTGGGGCACTGGCAGAGTTGTCAGTGGCAGAGCTCTGAGTCCCAGGGGAGAGAGAATGCAACTGTGAGGTGTTTTCCTGGTGCTAAGGATGACCTTGCAGGAGGCTGGAGGATCCAAGTGGGGCAAGGTGGAGGCTGAGGGCGTGCGGAGCTTTCCTGTTGCTTTCTGGCTTCTCTGGGCCCTAAATGAGAAATCACAGCCCGGCTCCCTCCTTCCAGTCCTACCTACCCTTCCCAGAGCCATCACCTCGCACTCTGAGGCCTCCTCTCATGCATTTCTCCATAACTCGGGGCAGGACAGTCCCCCACAGGCAGGACACAGAAGCTCACAGGGCAGACCCCTCAGACAGCAGCACTCCCAGGCCGGCAGCCACCACTGGCCCCTTCCTCTCTGCTGGCCACCTGGCTCTGGAGTGGCGGGGGGCTGCCCCCTGCACCCCTGAGCTGGGTGCCTCTCTGGATCTGGGCTCTTTTGTTCGTTCTGAGCTCATCTGAGCTCTGCAGTGAGTGTCCATGTCACCCTAGCTCAGCATTGGTAAGGTGACAAGTGACCTCATTCCCCTGGTCCCAGTGATCCCCCCGGGGCCTCAGCAGCCAAATCAGTAAACCCAGTGTCCTGCTGCCTCTAAGACATCTCTCAGTCACAGGGCACCCAGGAGCATGTGTGTAGAAGGGTAGACACACGTGCGAGCCCTTCTGCCTCCTTCAGCCCTCGCCAGGTGCCCTGCACACAGTAGGAGCTGCTCTACCCAAGCGGTTTCTCTGCCTTCTTGCAGTCCCCATTTCCCTCTCTTGTAATCCTGGGATGGAGCTAGGCTGGGGCCACTCTTTCTACTGAGTGGGGATCTTCTCAGCAAGCCTCTTAGGAGAAGGTTCTGGAAGTCTCGTCTTTTCCGCGTGCTAAGCACTGAGACAGATTCCCAGCCTTCTCTCCCTGCTCTGCGGAGGCCACATGGACGGTGGTGCCTTTTTGGAGAAAGCAAAGCCCTTGGCCCATTGTTGGCACCACTTCAGGTCAGGGCCTGTCATGGGGCTCAGAGTCCTTGTCATCTTGTAGGAGGCTGTCCTGGGAGGTGTGAGAAACTCCAATTAAGCGTTCAGCCAGTCTGCCTGTGTGGGGGCCTGGGCTGTGGGGGAGGCAGCCTTGCGCTGGGTTGGCACAGTGACTAATCCTCACAACTTCAGTGATGAGCCTCTGAGGAGGAGGTGGTGGGAAGGTGGCAGGAGGCGGGGGAGGAGGGGCCTGGGGTTCCCTCACTCCTCAGCTGCCTGACTCCCTGTGCTGCTTGGGCCAGGGGAGAGACTAAGATCCCAAGAAAGGAACCCCATGTGGACCCAGACTCCACAGGAGAACTCTGTGCCCCTGTGGGGTCCAGGGTGCCCCCATAGGGTGCAGGATGTTCCCTGTTTGGACTCCCCTAATATTTTCTAAGGACCTTGGGGTGTCCCACATGCCTCACGACCTCAGGTCGCTGGTTCTGGCCTCTACATACAGAGGAAGAACCTGAGGTGCAGAGAAGCAGGTGCCTTGCCCCCCAGCCAGAGGTGAGCAGGCTGACTGCATATATGTCCCTGACTCCAAGACTATGCTTTTTATGGTGTCATGGAGGCGCCGGGCAGAGAGCGCTAAGAGTCTCAGGAGATCATCTAGGGCTCTACCACAAGTTTCCTGGCCCCCCCATTATAAGAGGAGGACTGAAGAGCCCTGGCTCCCCACGGCCTCCCGCCAGCAGGAAGGTTCTTCTCTGGGAGGTCAGGCAATGTATCCACTGGGAATGGTCACTGGCCCAGCAGGTACCCGCTGATGGCTTACTGTGGGCCTAGCACTGTGCTTAGTTGGCACTGGGAAGGGTCAGCTGAAATTCCACAGCAAACGAGAGAAGTACTGAGGATCCCAGGAGAAAACCCACAGCTGCTTGGCTGGGATTTGAACTCGAGTGTGGGGCAGAGTGGAATAGGATCTGCCAGTGGGCAGTGGGGAGGGAGGGCAGCAAAGATCCGAGGTGGCCACGTCTCTGCTAAGGGGTCTCCCCTCTTCTCCCAGGGCCGCTGCGGAGTCAGCCCAGCTGCCCCCCTGACCCCAGACGCCCTTTTAAGGGTCAGTCCAAGAGAAGTGCTGGGGACAGAGCTTGACAAAGAACTAAAGGCTTTCCCAATCCCTTGGACTTCCTGGAAATGTTAGGTTTCAGGCCTCCTAAGTGATGTTTTCCTTTGTATTTTGGGTTATGAAGTATAAGTGTAGGGAAGGCGATTGGCTACTTTTATTTTCCAAGGAGGACGGATGAGAAGACACTCGGCTTCAGTGACATCCCAGGGTATGTTGGTTACATGTGCAAACCCTCCTGAGAGGGCGGCCGGCACACTGGTCTGCTGGGGATAGTGCAAGTGAGATCACGGTCCAGGTCTTGGTATCCTGTGGCAGGGGACAGATCACAACGTGCCCCTTGCCCCCCTCCCCACCTTCCCCAGCTCAGGCTTGATCACTCCACTGCTGACAGAGGCCCTTGTTTCCCAGATGCTTTCTGAGGCCCAAAGTAGCTCATGCCTTGAAATCCATTTGTCCAGAATAACCAGGTCCTCTTCCCTCCCCGGGGATGCACTGCAGGGAGAAGGGAGGAGCCAGAGGCGTTTGTGTTTCTGCCTAAACCACAGGTGGGGAGTTGGGTGCTGTGAGGTTCACCGCTCTCCTGGGAGCTGGGAGAGCACCTGGGGTGGGAATATGAGGCCGAGGCACAGACTCACCCTGCCACATACCCATGGGATCAGCAGCCCTTCATCAGCTGGAAGAACATGGACAGAGGCACTAAAGTGACAGCTAGACTCCTCGGATCCCAAGTGGCTCTAATGACCTTGGGCTTCCTGGAAATGTCAGGTTTCAGGCCTCCATCCCTATGTGATGTTTTCCTTCCTACTTTGGGTTAGGAGGTCTCAGATGAACAGCCTCAGACTCCTCCTCCAGCAGGTCTTGAGAGCACTTCCTACTGTGGGAGAGACAGCTAGCAGGCATCGTGCTGCCCTTGGAACTGTACATGCATGTCTCAGTTTCTTACCCCAGTGGCCTTGTGGGGGGGGGGGGGTAGATGGACCTTTCCCTCCCATCCACAACCCAGGAAACTGGCTCAAAGAGGTTCACTAACTTGTCGAGCTCACAGTCAGCAACCAGCTATGTTGGGGTTTAAATCTGGAACTCTGTGTCTTGGGAATAGCCCCGGATCTTGGGATGGCAGATGAACCCCTGCCCACTATTGGGCTGACCCTGGGTGCCCTGTTCTGAGTGGAGGTCCCAGGACTGTCACAAGGGTCTCCTCTGGGAAAGGGAAGGCACCACTCTTCTGTGCCCTGTCCACCACCTTTGGGTGCCCTTGGCAGTGAGAGCCTGCCAGGCTGGGGCTGGTCCTGTGGAGGAGTAGGAAGTTCCGGGGAGGAGCGGGGAGGGCTGGTGGAAACTCCCCGAGGCAGCAGGAACGGGGTTGGGAGTGGGGAGGAGGGACACGGGGGTGGGTTCCAGGCTTTTCCCCACACTTCCTCAGGGATCGCTTTACATAACCAGGCCTGCTTAGTCACCGCTTTTTACTTTTTTTTTGGAAACAATTTTCTCAGCATCACAGCTCCCATCTCCATCCCTTACTAGTCACCGGTGCTAGGGAAGTCCCTTTCCTTCCGTTCCCTAGGCAACCCAGCGCATTTGCCTTCCAAATGATCCAAGGCCTGGGCGGGGGTAGGAGTTCCCTCCCCCTGTACCCGGCCTCCCACACAGCCACACCCCGCCTCAGTGGGCGATGTCATGTGGCTCAGCCGCAGAGAAATCTGGGAGACCAAATGCCCTGCTGGCGTCAGCCCCCATTCCAGACCCTCACATTTTCAGGCCTGGAGTGTGGCTCAGGCTCAGGGCTCCCAGCTCATGCCTGGAGGTGCCCAGGCTGGACTGTAGACATGGCAGACTCTCCTAATTTTCCTCTTGGGGGAGCTGGCAGAGCTGGGACCAGGAGTCCTGAGGCTGGAGCTGCCCACGCCGCCGCCATACCCCAAGAACAGGGCCTGTGGGCCTGGATCCCCTTCTTTCTCTCAGGGTCTTCTAGGAGGGGTGTGTGTGTGTGGGGGGGGGGGTAGGATTTGGAATGATGTGTTCTTTCTTCAATCTCTCTCTGGCTCCCTTCCTATTGCCCGTGTCATCCTCTGCTGGACGGAGATGCCCAACTGCTAGTGAAACAGACTTGGGTGCGGGTGAAGTAGGGAGGCCCCTTGGCAGGGGACCAGGAGCCAGGCCTGGTTTGCCCCCACACTCCTTTCAGAGGCCCTGGTGTTGGCCCTGATGATGCAAGGTGCTAACCACTGGGATGGACACCACTGATTAAGGGCGATCGTGTGAGCTATGAAAACAACGTGGCTCAGAATCCCAGAGCAGGTGGGAACCCCTCACTCATGCACTTATATGAATCTTTAGAGAACTCACTGCAGGCTCAGCATTTCGCAGGTCCAGACCTCTGCCTTCAGGGCATGAAAATGCCCTAAATTACAAACTTACACACATTCTCATATGCTTGTCATGTGCATTTCTCTAGGGAGAGGCCCATCACTTTCCTCAGTCTGGGGTCTGTGATCCTGTGAGGCTTAAGGACTCTTCCTGATATTAGGGTCTGGCCAGCTTTGGAGCAGCACATCCTAGCAGCACTCCTGAGAGTGCGAGTCCACATGTGCAGCAGGCCTTGGGGTCAGCACTGTAGAAACTTGGGGATCAGCTTCTCAGGATTCTGGAGCTCATCTCTGCCAGGGTCATGAGAAGACCCACTGGCTTCCCCAGGCTTCCTACTCAGGCACCACCTTAGTCTGAGGGCCTGGCCGCGCTCTCTTATCATGCACAGGTACACCTGGCCTCTGCCTAGCGGGGTTCACTGAGGTTTGGGTCCAGGGGAGGGTCTCCTGCTTCACTGGGGAAGGGCTGGGCAACCTGGGGATTGTCAGGGTTCTGCCTCCTCTATTCCGACCTCATTTTGATTTCCTTTCTATATTTATATATTTTCTCAGTGTTTTTTTTTTTGTTTGTTTTTTTTAGAATAAGCAAATGATGCCAAGCAATTCTCTTTGTGTTTCCAGTCCTTCTTCCTATAAAGAGAGATGGGCGCTTCCATCCGGTTGGGAGGGCAGGAGTCTGCAGAGCATGCCTTCTGAGAGTTCTGCATGGCCTCCTCCCTCTGGTCCTGGCCCAGCTCAGCTTCCTCATGAGACTAGGGGGCCGGGCAGCCCTGGAGGGACTCACAAGGGGCCAGGCCCTCCAAGAGCAGCTGCCTGGCTGCTCCTGCTGGCTCTAGGTGGCCGGGTGCCTGGGAGAGACTCGCAAGATCCGGCTGGATTCAGATTCTACAACTGAACTAGGATTCGCTCCGGGTCACGGGGCTCCACATGACCTCTGAGAGCTGCACTCATTATGAGGAGCACTCACTTCACACACCTGTTGTTCAAGCGCTTCTTGTACACATGGGGAGGGGTGGGCACAGGCCTCCCAGCCAGGCCTGGAGGGTGAGGCCAGAGCGACTCTCACTGCTGAGTGACCTTGGGAAGGCTACGTAACCCCTCCGGGCTCAGGAGGCCGGACACCGCAGCTCTGGGCCACTGTGAGGATCACACTGATCACTCAGGTCAGTGCTCCCTGGACCCTGGAGGCAGCGGGTGCTCCATCCTGGTGGGTTTTCTTCTGTCCCCATCACTGGGCACCCACTACCCAAGCTGAACACATAGGGACATGCAAGGGGGACGGTGTCAGAGAGGCGCGAAGGAACTCATGAAAAAAGGCTCATGGGAAGAAGTAGGGACAGGACGGGGTAGAAAACAACCAGATTAAACACAAACACCGCACTTGGAAGTGAGGATGGGTTCAGACTCCAAGGGAGGAAGAAGCACTAGGACAGCCCAGAAAAGGCAGACTGGCTACCTTGCAGTTTGTCATCAACGCCTGTTTTTAAGGAAACCAAGGCAGTGGCTGGGACAGGCCTCCTAGCCTTGAGTTCTGGCCCTGTTTCCAGCCACTGGACGTGACCTTGTAGCCACCCTCCGGTCCCGGGAGACCTGCCAGGCTTGGGTGCTGCCAGCCGGGTGCCCGATTTAGCGCACGCCTTGTTAAGAGAAGCTAATTAACAAACCTGCATTTAAATAAGCAGCCGCCTGGGTGTTTGTAACCACCGCCTTATTGAATTGTGACAAGTTATTAGCCCTTGCATGTTAAATGAAACAGAAGCATCCAGGAGAAACCCCCAACCCAGCCTGCGTAAAGCAGACGCCTGCCGAGAAAACGGTGGCAGCCAGAACGGATTCGCTCGCCGCTTTGGGGAGAACTCCAGACCTCCCTTCTTTGGAGGTTACATAATCTTCTATCAACAGCAATGACATCAGGAGAAAGGCAGGGAACAGGAGGGGAGGACCCACAGACATATCCTGAGCTCCATCTGGGCCCCCCCACCTGTGAAGGGGCTGGAGACACAGCCAGGGCCAGGGGGCCGAGGTGGGGCATGCAGCGCCTGCTCGAGCCCCAAACAGGCCCCGTGGGCTTGTGAGCTGCAGTTCTGCTTCCCCAGGGCCCTGGTGTGCCCAGAACACTTTGTCGCCCTGAGTGGCTCCTCTTTTGGTCAACAGAACCACTTATCATAGACGCACGGGGGCCCACCTTGTCCTTTACTCGGGGAGTGTCTCTCCAAACTTCCTACAGACCATGGGAAGGTATGAGCAAGGGCCCCGTTCAGCAGTGTGTTGACAACCTTCCATTAGTTCTTGAGTGTCCCTTGGGACCTGCCGCGCCCTCAGGCCCCATCCTTCTGGGGCACCTGTGGGAACCTGGCCCAGACCTCTCCTTGGCACTTCCTGCCCAGGGTGCAGTACAGAACCATGGTCATATCAAAGCCGGAGCACCTCCCCCACCACCCACCCAATGTGGCATCTACGTGTCTGGGATGGGGTACGGAAGGCCAGGAACTGGGTTTAGAAACGTCAAGGTGCAGCCTGGCTTGGGACAAATCTGCTGCGTGGTGACCCCTCCCAGACGCTGCTCCTGTTACTCAGGGATCGGGGAGGGGAATGGAGAGGAAAGTCGTTAGGGAAGCAGGGCTGACGTGTGGTGCCCAAGACTCAGACCCAGTTTGGCTCCGGGTTAGCCGTGTAACGGGGCAGGTTCGTACCCTGTCTGAGCCTGCTTCCTCAGGCGGATGGGAACAGGAGCTACCTCCTCAGGGCCACGCGGAGCCCGTGACACTGTGTCCACAAATTCCTGACGTGGGGTCATTACTGAGCACGAGCAGAGGAGTGACAGGACACGGGCAAACACGCAGCCACGTTTCCCGGGCTTGCTGCTGCTCAGGGTGGAGCCTGGAGCCCAGTTCAACACTGGCTCTGCTCCGTAGTAGCTCCGAGACCCTGGACGAGGTAGTGAGCTTCTCTGAACCCCAGTCTCCGCATCTGTCAAGCAGTGTTCCTCGGCGCTGCAGTGAGAATAAAATGAGATTGTGGACCTTTTGAAAGTGCCCCACACGGAGGAGAAACTGGATGAATCCTAACTCCCCTTCTTCCTCTTCCCACTGCAGCCATCTTTCCGCCTCCCAGAAAGAGAGCTGCTGAGCCATCCATTTGGGAGGTACCTGAATGAATGCGACCTGGGAAAGAACACGCCAATACTGTGTAGTATTCCGGGCACATTCCCCTTAGGACTAAGGTGGGGCCTATGGGAGGACATTAGGTATATCTCTGCACTTGAAAACCCACTCATTCGTGGCTTTGTAAAAGCTGCCACGGGCCTGGCCAGCATGGCTCAGTGGTTGAGCATCTTCCTATGAGCCAGGAGGTCACGGTTTGATTCCCGGTCAGGGCACATGCCTGGGTTTTGGGCTCAATCCCCACAGGAAGCAGCCGATCAATGATTCTCATCATTGATTTTTCTATCTCTCTTTCCCTCTCCTTTCCTCTCTGAAATCAATAAAAACTATATTTAAAAAAAAGGTTGCCACGGCAGTTTGAGGGTGCACAGAGGAAACGAATTCTCTTCAGTTTCTCTAATAGTCAGACTTTCAGCCGACTGACCAAAGGTTATCCGTCAGAGCACATTCCTTACGAAGCTGTGGCTGGGGGATGGGCACAGCCAGGGAAAGTGGCTGATCAGTGCCCGGGAGCCTCAAAGGGAAAAGGGCCGGTCCCCTCTGACTCGGGGTGGGTTCCTCCAGGAACACCCCGCAGGCCCCTGGCGTGGCAAGGAGAGGACTCGCAGGTGGGGAGAGGGGCGGCTTTCTAGGAGAAATGGAATTCAGTGAGCAGAAGCGAAGAGCTAGGGTCTGTTTGTAGAGGCCGGCTAAGTTTGCACGCCAACAGTTGGTACTGGAGACGTGGTCAGAAGGCCAGGAACTACACAGAGTGTTCAGATCTCAAGCCGACCTTGCCCTGACATCCTCCAGGTTTGGGAGCTGGCAGCAGTGGAAGAAGGGGCCCCGTATTCTCTCAGGTCCCTTTAGTTCCGTGGGCCTCCTAGCTCCTCCTTTCAGTCAAAGATTGCTCTGTGTACAGATTCCCAGTTGGTGATGATGGCAAAGAGAAGAGGCATTGACTAGTGACAATAGCACCCCTTTTTCTGCCACTGAAATTCAGCCAACACACACACACACACACACACACACACACTAGGGATAAGAAGGATTAAACATGGCTCCCCTCTCAAGTCCTTGGGAGTGAGAGCAATAAACTGCTCCTGCTGCTACTGCTCGCACGCTTGCGCTACATTCCGCGATGGAGAAGTATCTGAGCCTTGGGTCTCCTAGGGGAGAGGGCTCAGCACTGCCTGAAGGAAGGCAGGCCCCAGGGAGGCCTGCGGAAGGGTCCGATGTCTCAGCTCAGCCTTCACCAGTGAGCTAGGCAGACACGGACGGGGCTGAGGCGAGGGCTGGGAAGGAAGAGTTTCCCGTATGAGAAGCTAAGGAGGAGCCCAGGAGGTCTGCTATTGCTGGGGTGGAAATGGGGGGCCTGTCAAGAAATGAGGCCAGAGAGGAGGTCAGGCAGGCCAGAGAGAGCTCTCCATGCTACATCAAGGCGTGTGGGCTTAACTCCTCATGGGAAGAGGTTGAGGGGTCAAGGAGGGGAAGGTCTCATGAGGAAGAGTGTCCAGTGATGAGCTGGAGGACAGGCTAGAGAACACAGGGACTAGATACAGGTGAGCAGTTAGGAAGCGGCTGCCTTGCTCCAGACCAGAGTTGGGTGGGGGCCTGCCAAGGAGAGGGTGAGACAAGAGACCCAGGAGGCATGAGGAAGAGGCTAGATGGGAGAATGGGTGAAGCAGGGGAAAGGGAGGCTCCAGGATGACTCACAGGTTTTCCCAGGAGGCTGTGATGTTGTAGAGCAGGGGTGGGGAACCATTTTCCTGCCAAGGGCCATTTGGATATTTATAGCATCATTTGTGAGCCATACAAAATAATCAACTTTAAAATTAGCCTCTGATATTTGGTCAAACCTTTAATGCACCCCTGACCCTTGTCAGGGCCAGACCAAATGATTTCTAAGGCCTTATGAGGCCCGTGGGCCGGACGTTCCCCACCCCTGCTATGAAGGATGAGGGGTCAGGGGTAGGATGGCAGAATAGAGTGGGAGTTAATCACTGAGAATGGGCTTGCAGAGCACCCAGAGAGACACCCAGGCAATAGGCACCCAGGTCTGGAGCTCAGGAAGAGGTACCAGGTGTGCTGGAAGCTGTGGGAGTGGGCACGCTCATCCTGGGAAGGCCTGACGGGAAAGGGATGCCAGGAGAACCCAGGGCAGCAGCATTGGAAGTTGGGCGGAGAGAAGCTGGGAAGAATATCACAGTAGCTCAGGAGAAGCACATTTCAAAATGGGAGAGGTCATCTAAAGGTCACAGAGATGCCAGGGGATGAGAACCGACAAGTCTCCATCAGTTGTGACAGGATGAGGGTCAGAGGAGGAAGAGTTTCATTATGGGAGAGATGAACGAGAAGTGAAGAAGGAGAATTTGTACCTGCAGCTTGGCTGGGAAAGGCAGGCGTGAGGTGAGATGAGGTGGCCGCGGCTGGAGTTGGGTGGCTCTGGGAGCCCCTGCGTCCTGGCAGTGGGAACTGAGGCTGGCAGGGCTGTTGGGTGTTTCCTGGCTGTGTTCAAAGTCTCACACACCCCTGTGGGAGTGCCCAGCACACACATCTAGTCCCACACCTCCCAGGGCCTCAGTTTCCTTGCGTGGAAGAAGGGACTGGACCACAGCATTGCTAGGTCTCCTTTGAGCTCTAAAATTGGCCTGTCCTGATGGTTCTTCATATGCCATCGGCAGGATTCTAAATTGACAGAATTTCTAAATTCTGGATGGCATTTCAGTAATATCTAACAAAAAGACTTCAAATGAGAGAAACCGTTGACCTCTAGAATTTATCCTAGGAAAGGCACTACAAAGGTGAATGAAACGCGGGTATTCACAACTTGATTCACTTAGCCTTGTTAATAATATATGGAAAAAAAAAGACACAACCTAAGGTCCAATACTAAAGGACCGGCTGAGTAAATTATAGTACATCCATATGGTAAACCGCTTCTGCACGAAAAATCATGCTTTAGAAGAATATGTGTTGACATGGAAAATGTTAATGATATATTGCTAAGTAAAAAAAGCCGGCTACATTACAGAATGTACAGTACGATACATTCATTTTTAAAATTTTTGATTAGGACACAGACCAAATCTTTAATTAATGTCAGTTTTTTTCCCTCCTCTTGGCAAGCAAGTAGAGTATTATCTGGAATAACGTAACTAGAAAACTAAACAGGAAGACAGAGTTGTACACCAAGTGCGTTCCTGTGACTTTTTAAGTCATTAGGATGGAAAGTAGGCTGTCATTGAATCAAGGAAGAAGAGAAAGTCTGCAATTACAGAACTTTAGAAGTGGAATTCACCCCACAGATCCTGGGGCCCAGCCTCCTCGCTTTTCAGATGGAGAAACTCAAGCTTAGGGGGACGTCTGGCACAGTTACTAGTCTGGGAGGCGGCTGGGAGACGAGGCCTAGACCAACCTCAGGTTTAGGTCAACAGACCGCCTGTCAGGGGCCCGCAGATGCTCACAAGGTGACTGCATCCTAAACAGCTGCGTGGGACTGTGGCTCCTCCATTCCCTTCAAGCCCGGAGGCCTGTGCAGCTCCCGGCCGCTCCAGGCTGCAGCACTGTGCCTGGGTCTGCTGCACACTTCATTTGCAGGCAGCTGAACTTTGAAGAGATGCAAATGTCCTGTTATGCTCAGGCAATGACATTGCAACCCTCTTTCTAATGCAGGAGAGAGGGTATTGGGCCTGTCTCTTCTCTGGCCCCATGGTCAGTTGCCCGTCATGGCCACTCCATCAGCCCCTACCCATCACCCAGAGCAATCAGAGAGATCCTGCTAAAACCCAAGTGACGCATGCCCTTCCTCTGCTCACATGCCCCAGTGTCTCCCAGTACATACGACGTAAGCCTGAGCCTGGACCAGGCCCTGCCTCATCTGGTCCCCTTACCTCCCAGATCTCCTCTCTCATTTCCTCACCTGTCGTCCCCCACAGAGATAGCTACACCATCCTCCCAGATCTTGCTTGGACACAGCAAGCATGCACCTGCCCTGCTCTTTGCACTAGCTGTTCCCTCTTCCTGGAGGGCCCTCCTCCCACATTTCTACGCTTTGCTCCCTCACCTCCTTTAAGTCTTCATTCCAATCTCACCTTCTCAATGAGCCCCTCTCTGAGCACATTAATCCTGTAAACTGTGCATCCCCCTGCCCTGCAATCCTATTCCACACCCCTCTCAGTCCCTAATGCTTTCTAATGCACTAGATTATCTATCTATCTATCTATCTATCTATCTATCTATCTATCTATCCAACCATCTATCTATATCTATCTATCTATCTATCTATCTATCTATCTATCTATCTATCTACCTATCTATCTATTTGGCTTAGTGAGGCCTGTTTGTCTTCCTCCTCTAGAAAGCAAGCTCCATGGAGGGAGGGAATCTTGGCACTGATGTACCCAATGTGCTCAGGATAGAAGGGCACAGAGTAGCCACTCAGAAAATATCTCTCTCTATATAAGAGTCTAATATGCACATTGTCCCCATGGGAGTTTGACCAGAAGACTGATCACTCACTATGACGTGTGCTGACCACCAGGGGTGACACAGAATGAAGGAAAGCCTGACTGGCAGCTGGAAGACCCTGATTGGCCCTGATCACTGGTCAGGCCTAGGGATCCTACTTGTGCACGAATTTTGTGCACTGGGCCTCTAGTTTGATAAATAAAAGCAAACAATGAGTGAAAGAACTTAGAAACATTTCCTCTTTCAGGAAAGCATACAGAGGGAATTTAAGATAGCTCTCAATGAGAAGTACCTTAACATTTAGGGGTAAAAACACTGGTTTAATTCTACATGAAAATTTGCCTGCACCAAACCACCAGTTCAAACTCTCTACCCTGAAACCACAGTCTTCACTCCATGTACCCAGAAGCCTCCTTCTGTTGGCCTCTAACTCAACCTTCAATTGCATGGACTGTCCCATCATTCATTCACGCATCTAGTCATTCATTTATTCATCACTTATGCAGGCACAGAGCCAGATGCAGTGATGCCCTTGAGATAAGTCTTTAGGGGAGTAGAGACCTGTAGAACTCACTGCTCCACGAGGCACACGGAAGCACTTGTAAAGGGCAGTAGACAGGGAGCCTTCCCGAGTTGGGGAGTTTGAAGGAACCTTGAAGTATGGGCAGGTAAGAGAGGGAAGAGGAAGGAAGGTGACTTAGCAAGCACACCTGGCAGAGGCTTAGGTGTGAGCAAAACACTAGGAATATTTTGGGGTTGCTGTGGCCGGTTGGGATGATGGGCTCCTGTGGGGTTGGGAGGAGCATATAAAAGGTGGGCTGGGGCCTGACCTTGAAGGGTCGGGTGGCTACCTTTGAAGTCTTGGTTTTCTTGTTCTGAATTTGTACATTTTACAGGCCTCTTTCTGGAGAAATAGAGAGTTGGCTCCTTTCTCAGCAAACAGACGGGGTTTAATTGCTGTTACTGTCAGTGTAGTTGCAAATACCATATAAAAAGGGCTTTTTGGCTAATTGTTTTTAGAATAAAAATTCAAGAACTATGTATAGATAGTATGCATCCAGGGTACTTTAAAGATCAAACTGTTTATATTACCCTTAAATACAGTCTTTAGCATGAGGCGCTAGGATCTGTGAGTGACTGGGACACACAGTGATCCTCCAGGGCTTAAGATGCTGGGACAAAATGACAGCAGTAACTTTTCACTGGGGGTGGGGTCTGGGATAGGGGAGGGTACAGCCAGTGCCCTTTGATTGGCCAGAGGCCCAAGAGAATAGCCAGCTAAACTGGGTAATTCTCATGCACCATGAACCTAAAGTGCTGCCTTCATGCAGACCTTCTCCTCCCCTCAGAAAGCTGAATTCCATGGACTTTTGGGGGTGAGCCTGGTTGGGGGCAGGGGTAGGAGAGGAGAGGTTGAACTGCCCATGGGCTTCCAGAAAATCTCAGGCTGTGGGGCAGAGAAGGAGGTTAGAGGCAGCCGGGTGCAGGTGAGCCTCAGCACTTCCCATCTTGCCTCCTTTCCTCAACCCATATGGTGTGGAGAGGATTTCTGAGCCACAAAAATAAAGCAAACTCATATCTAGTCATTGCCACCCTGCCTTCATGCTCAAGCCTCTCTCAAATTTTAATTTGGGAGCTTTTAGAAAGGCAAATTTATCTGTGACACCATCCAAATTCTATTTTATTGGAATCCTAGTCTCCAAGGATGCAACTGACTGCTGAGAAAGCTGTGGGTATCTCCTTTTGATTTCTTCCCAAACTCTGTGTGTGTGTGTGTGTGCACGTAGGCCCATATACTCATGCATGCACATTAGTTTTAGTGTTCTCTGCTTATCTGATGCACAAACACATAATGCATATTCACAAGGCAGCTTCAGAAGTATATATATCATATACACTGTATATATCATATAAATCATATATATGTGTAATACAGCACAGACTTCCATAAGCCCATATTTAAATTATCATATTTAATTTACTCAACAAACATTTAACTAGCTTTTCCTATTCCTTAACCACTGTCCTAGGTTCTGGGGGTAAAGCAATGAACAAGTGAGATGAAACCCCTCCCTTAGAGCTAACATTGAATTCACTGGAGTCCAAACACACAGTTTCCAAAAATGTTCAGAAATCTGTGTTGGCAGCCATCCAGTGAGCTAGCAGAATATGTCAATAGACCCTTAACACAAGAGAGATGGCCCATTTGGTTGAAAAAGTGGCAAGTAAGGGTGGTGGATAGATGACCTCTCAGAGTGGCAGGGCCATGCCCTACAGAAGACGTCCAGGTGCTTTTAAGTGGAAGAGCTGGGGCCAGAAGGAGAAGGTGGCATATCCTATCCTGCTTCCAGGTGTTTTTCAATGTCTCCCTCCTTTAGGAAGCCTTCCCTGTTCATCCCAGTCATAACTAGGTCCTCCTTTTAGGAGCTTATCCTACTGTCTATGCGACTCGCCAGACACTTGACATACCCTGCCTTGTGTTGAGGGGTATCGCTTTTTGCTCTGAGCTTCTGTTGCTCTTTAGAAGAACGAATGTTCAGGGGGTTTCTACACAGTGACTGGCCTGTGCTCTGGGGGACACACAGAGGAAGGACCCTGGTTCTGCCCATAAAGAACGCCCAGCCCAGTAATGGCAGAGTACCAGGTGTGATAGGGTGCTCTGGGGGCAGGACAAAGGAATGGGGTTACCCTCATGGCTCTGCACCCAAGGAGAAGCAAAGAAACCACAGAATCCTGGGAACAGGGTCCTTATCTGATTCTCTTTATAGTCTCCACTAGAGATCCGGTGCACAAAATTCATGCACAGGAGGTGGGGGGGAGGGGTCCTCTCAGCCTAGCCTGCATCCTCTCCAATCTGAGACTCCTTGGGGGATGTCCAAACCGACAGTCAGACATCTCTCTCACAATCCAAGACCATTGGCTCCTAACTGCTCACTTGCTGGCCTGCCTGATTGCCCCTAACTGGCCCCCTTGCCAGCCTGATCACCCCTAACCACCTCTGTCTGCCGACCTGACCACCCCTAACTGCCCCTCTGCTGGCCTAGTCACCCCCAAATACCCCCTCCACCAGTCTGGTTGCCCCTCACTGCACCCCTCTGCCGGCCTGGTCATCCCTCATTTCCCCCCTTTGCCGGCCTCATCATCCCTCATTTCCCCCCCTGGCTGCTGTTCAGTGGTTTGGTCGCCCCTCACTGCCCCTCTGCCAGCCTGGTTGCCCCATACAACCTGCTGCTCAGTTGTTTGTCCCTCACTAACCCCGCTGCTGGCCTTGTTGCCCCACTCAGTCTGTTCAGTCATCCGTTTGGTTGTTTCAGATGTAACAGCCCCTGGATATATATATATTTGTAATGATCATATTTCCTTCTCTGCAGTTTAATTTTTAAATAGCATTTTAAAGTTGATTATAAAACTAAATATATTATTGGAAATTTGGAAAAATAGCTAATCCCCAAAAAGAATATAAAGATCACTCAAAATCCTACTACTCTACTAGGAATATTTTGGTGCATATACTTTCCAGTTTCTTTTTCTTAGGTAGATTTTCCCATGCAACAACTATGGGTTGTACTCTATGTAATTATTTTTAATTTGTTTTTCTTTTCTCATAACAATATGGCACACATATCTTATTGTTGGCTTACATATTCATTTCCAGTCATTTTAATGGCTGCATAATATTCCACAGATCATAATTTATTTGCCAATCATATCTTGTTGGACAAATATGCTGTTTCTAATTTTTCACTATTATAAGCAACACTGAGATGAATAGTATTGTGAATAAATTGCTTATCACATCCATTATAATTTCCTTAGCATCAATCTCTAGCAGGAGATTGTTGGGTCAAAGGCTATATACACGTGAAGGTATTTGATGGTTGATACATACTACCAAGTAACCTACAAAAGGGTTTTTAACAATTTACACTCCCATTAGCACTATGGGAGAGGACACTGGCTGTTATTATTATTACTATTATTTTAAGAAACAAAACCTAAATATTGTCAATTTAATAGCCATAATTGGTGTGTTGCTTTCTTGTTTTCGCTTGCATTTCTAACTACCAATGTAGATTTTCATTTTTTTATGTTTATGTTGTATTTCTTTTTAAAGAATTTCCTATTTATGTCCTTTGCCCATTTTTTTATCCATCAAAAAATAAATTAATAACAGCCAACATTTATGTCAGGCATTGCCCATTTTGTATACTGCTTTATTTCTTTAATCCTTCCAACAGCCCCGAGAGTTGCATACAATTATTATCTTATGATTTGCATATGCCTACTATGTTAAGGACAGTAATCCTTTCTCCTGTATATCACATTCCCCCCCCCCCCAAAAAATGTTGATTTTTCTTTACGTAACCTCTTTGCAAATATATGTTTAAATATTTTCCAACCTTGAGACCAGAGCAATATATACTAACGTATTTTTGGTTCCTTTATGGTCTAACTTAAAAAAAAATCCTCATCCAAAGATAGGCTATTGATTTTATAGAGAGGAGGAAAGGAGGGAAAGAGGAAGAAATAGAGAGAGAGAGAGAAACATCAATATGAAAGAAAAACATCAATTGGTGCCTCCTACACATTCGCAACCTGGGCGTGTGCCCTGAGTAGGAATCGAACCCACCACCTTTTGGTGTATGGAGTGATGTTTCAACCAATTGAGCCACATCAGCCAGAGCTTTATGGTCTAATTTTAGGATTAAAATATTTAATCCGTTTAGAATTTATTTTGATTATGGTATGAAAAGGAGCTTCAACTTGATTGTTTGGGGATGATTAGCCAATCATTCCCAAACAAGTTTTGAAATGACTTCTTTATCAGCTGCTGAGTATGTTAATCTTTTTCTTCTACTTCAATGATATGTCTGTGTATTCTCTCACCAATACCATACTTTTTAACAATTGTAGTTTAAGAATATGTACGAATATCTAGAAGTAACCTTAAGTTCTAATACAAAATATTTGACTATTTCTAATAAAAATCTCTTTCTTATTAATTAGGAGCACATTTGAAAATTGATTTGGGAAATATTCATTTATAAATTAAAGGAAGATTTTATGAATTATATGTTTATATATTAATTATATATTATGCATATGTACTCTATAACATAGTTATATGTAAAGTATATATTTAATAAATACACAAATATATATAAAATAGTATACGTATTTATGTATTAAATAAGATTTTATATATTAAAGTTTTTCATACTCTCTGTAAGAGTTTTTAAATTGAAAGTCTTCACATTTATTGGGTAGTTTATTTATCAGTATTTTATATTGTTTACTAGTATAAAATATAGATGGATTTATCATGTTTTCTGAACCAAAAATCAACAGCCACATTGATAAGTTTTTGTGTGCTTCTAAGTGTCAAAGACATTTTAGGAAGCGCAGTTTGTATGCTGAAATGCGATCACTTCCAAGCATTTCTGTAGTTAAGAGGACAATATTTAAAACTGGGGATTTTAAATGTAAAATTTGAAGTGGGAATATTTAACATCGGAAGAGCACTGGCCGCATGCCAGCATAGTGCCCATGCTGCGGTAAACATCAATATTTACGGGGGGCTGCACCCTGGCATAGTGTCCGATACTCAGATTGAATGTGGACAAATCCAAAGTAAGGATTAAAAGCAGCCACTCAAGTTTGCTCTTTAACCTGTATATAGATTCACCCAGCTCCCTTGGCGACTCTCAAGTAGAATATATACAGTTGGGTCTCTGCCTCCTTGGGTTCGACCAGCTGCCGATGGAAAATATTTTTTAAAAAAGTTATATTGTTGCTGATGTGTGCTATGTAATTAGGCCTACAGGGTGGTTGCGTCTGCACTGAACATGAGCCGACTTTTTTCTTGTCGTTATTCCCTAAACAATACAGTGTAACAACTATTTCCATGCACTGACGTCGCATTAGGTATTATAAGTAATCTGGAGTATGCGCTTGGGTTCTATACAAAAACCGTGGCATTTTACCTACGGGAGTTGAACATCCACAGACTTGGGTATTTGCGGGGGTCCTGGGACCAGTCCCCAGCAGACAGGAGGGACCACGTGTGTGTGTAGGTGTAACTAATTTCTCCACTGAGTTTTAAGTTCCTTGAGGGCAGGGATTTAATCCTATCCTTTTAGAGCCCCCACAATACCCAGCAGAGAGCTGGACGCAGGTGGGATGGTTGAGTTGAGTGAAATTATCTCTTGTTATCATAACTAGCGACAGTTTGGTCTGTAATAAGAGCCGAGGGGCCTCCTTGGGCTGCGCCCAGCACTGGCTCTGTGGAGAGGACACACCAAGCCTACATGTTGCTAAGAAGACACACTTTCCACATACCAAGCAACAGGTCTGTAAGAGAATGTCAGCCCCCCAGATGGTTAGAGCTAAAAGGGACCTAAGGGGCCCTGCAGGTCAACTCTCATTTTACCTGGGAGGCACCACGGACCAGGGGGCGTCCACTCAGCCAGTGAGCTAGCTGGCAGGACTTCAGTGTAATTCGGAAGGTGGTGGTGGTGGGCACTTGGAAGTTGTGGAAGCTTTCATTTGGGAGAAAAGAAGGGGGAGGATACTGTGGGACAGCTCTGGAGGTGGGAGTCAGTCGCCGGCTGTGGTCAGTGGTGGGTTGTCCGTCGGTGGAGCAGGCCATTGGCAGACTGCTGCAGGGCCCGTGTGGTTAGAAGGAGGGGAGAAGACAGCCTTGCTGTTTGTTGTCTGTGTGGGGCAATGTAGTATATTGTGACAGACTGGCTAGGAGAGGAAGACATGACAGGCAAGGTGGTGAGGGTGACCACCCTGGCCGGGATGGTGGGCAGGAAGGGTGATGCCATGAAGAACTGTCACTGGGTGGAGGGCTGGGTGTACACCTGGGCAGGAGGCTGGGGAGCAGAGTCTTCCCAAGGGGCTGGGAAACTAGGGCAAGTGCCCTGGGACAACTAGGAAACCAGACAGTGTGGAATCCGGTGCTCAATTGTGCGGCACAGGCTAAGTGCTCAGTGGGAGGTTAGAGGCGTGGAGGGGTCTTGGATCACCGGAAGGCATGCTGAATAAGGTGGGTTTGAGCAGAACTTTTTTAAAAGGAGCAGCTTTTAGAGGAAAGTGGGTTCCGGGTATATTGATCATGCTCTGTATTTTCTGTAGTTTAAGGTGGTTTGACATCCTGAAGCCTTGCTAATCCTGGAGAGACTGCCCTGGGCTAGCTAATTCTTAGAGAGCAGACACAGACAACTTCATTGCAAGCAAGCCTTTCATATGCAAACCAACCAATGCAAAGCTCAGACCTCACCCGCCACCTCCTCCTCCTGTACCTTTTACTACCAAGCCAATGTCCCCCTACCCTGGTCATCCAGGGCCAGCTGCCAGACAACTGGAGAGCATCGCTACTAGGACAGCCCAGAGCCTGCTGTCACGATTCAAACTGTCCGATCCTGAATTCTTTCAAACTTGCCTGCCTGCCTCACCCATTCCGTCCCACAGAAACCACAGTAAAAGGCCCCGGGCCACGCTTGCACCTTCTTCCTTCTGTCTCCTGACCAACACCCTGGTGCTTCCCCAGGTGGCCCTGCCTGGTGTGGCATGGCAGGGCGTGGTATGCCCCTTCCTTCTCTTGGGCACTGTGAGTAATAAATGGCATTGATCTCTGCGTCATCACTCAGTCACGTCTATAAATTAAATTCTGGGCACAACCAAAACACTAGGAAGGGAACAGCCATGGTATTTTGGTGTAGAGGGAGGAGCATGCACTTTGGGAGGAGACACAGCGAGGTTCAGACCCCCTCCTCTCCTTTGACTCCCCTCTTTCCTTCCCTGCCCACAGGCCTCCTGCTGTTTTCCAGCCCAAGTTCCCATATTGCTTACTGCTCCTTCAAGTCAGTCCACGACCTCTCCCCATGAGCAGTCCTTTCAGCCTTACCCGCAATCAGGGTGTGATGCCGTCTCTGCTGTGAGGGAATTTTAGGCCTGAAGCCCGTGGATGAGAACTGGGGAGGCAGGGATGGTGGGTTGGGAGAACTTTCTGAGAGTTGCTACACTGCAGTTCTTGGCTGGGCCAGGTGACACTCACACAATGCCAGATGTCGATTTGAGAGGGAGAGGAGTTGGCAGCTGAGCAGGGCAGGGTGCACAGTCCCTACCCTTCCCTGGGGACTTGGTTAATCACTGCCCCAGTGACTGCCCCAGTGATTGCCCCAGGCCCAAGGAGCCTGTGCAAGTGGTGGCTTCTCTCACTGCGGGAGCTTGGGGCAGTGAAAGGAAAGAGCAGTAGGACTAAGAGTAGGACACCTCAGTTCTGGCCCTCTCTCTCACCAATCGGCTTACATGATTTGGGCCTCAGCTTCTTTGTCTGTGGGGTGGAGGAGCAGGACTACATAAATCTGGGGCCCTTCCAGCTCTGGAGATGTAGGAACCTGAGTCAGGAAGAGTCCCTCAGCCATGCCGCCAGCCCTGTCCCAGCTCAGGTGTGGGGACCGCTATTGCACATGGCAAAGGGAAATGGAGATCCCCCTGCGGTGCCCTCCCAGGGCACGGTCCCTGGGCAGGCTGGCTCCACCTTGCCTGTCTGGGGTAAATGGCACCTCAGGCTGTGCCATCCACATGGCGGGGAGCGTGGGACTGTTCCTCAGAGGCCCTGGACGGCAGCTCCCATTTTATTTCCTGGAATTGGACCTGGACCGGGGCTGGATGCTGTCCTGCCCAAGGCGGGGCTGCAGAGGGCAGCAGACCGGCTTCTTGAAGCCGACATGCAGGACTCCGGGATCCTGCAGGAGAACGCGTTTCCTTGTCACTCTTCCCACGCAGGGGCAGTCCAGAATTCGGCGGACTGTGCCTGAAGATGAACATGCGGCCCCTTTTCTTGGACAGCTCCTCCCTGCCCATCCCAATCCTACCTGCTGTCAAAGTCCCGCCCACCCCTGCCCCTTCCACTTCTTCCCTGCCCACTCCTGCCTGCCCACCCCCTGCCTACCCACCTCCCTGCCTGCCCATCCCCTTGCCTGCCCTCCTGCCTGCCCGCCCCCCTGCCTGCCCGCCCCCTGGGAGATGCTATAGCTCTTCTCTACCTAGCTCAGTAATTCCAGGTGATGTTCCCTGGTTTTAAAGTCTTCTCCCCACACCGTCCCCCTCCAGTGATGGTAACCTCCCTGAGGGAAGGCTGTGCGTCCTAACCTCACTGGGACCTCCCCCTGAACCCTGCACAGCAGGTACGAGTGGGAACTTGCATGGACAGATGCTGCTGGGAAAGGTCAGCCTCGGCCTGGAATGTCTGTGAGGTCACAGCTATGCCTGAGAGGGGAGGCCCTCTTCCCCCGCTCAGAAGGGGGGGCTTGTCACCATCAACATATACTTCAACTGTCATCGCGTCAGCCCTGGGAGGTGTTTGCTGTGTTTGCTTTTTATGGGTTGGGGCTCACAGAGGCAGGTCACCAGCTGAGAATCACCGAGCAGCCATATGAACGCGGGTCCCTCTGATGTCCGTGTCCTGCGTCCGTCCCTCACCTCAGCACTGCCCGGGGCAGAGGGCCCTGCCTCCTGGAGCTGGGCCTCAGGAGAACCTGGTCCTGACAGGTAGTGGAGGGGGACTGGACACAGCAGTGGGGGAGCATCAGGGGGAGGCAGGGCTCTTGGCCTCTGCCACCTGGAGGCCAGCTCCTGAGGGAACAGAGAGTTTTGTGGGGTTTTTTTTGGCAGGGGGGGAGTAATGTGTAAATTTCTTAGGGAAAAGGCAGAATATGAATTTACTCTCTGGGAAATGCTTTTACTAAAGCACACGCAGACACCCATCCACACACATATGCACACCACACACACATCTACACCCAGAGCCACGCAACATCACTCCCAGACACTGCGGCCCCCACCAGAGCCCGCTCCCCCTCCTACCCTACATGTGCAGTCTTGTGAAAACTCCACCACTCTTAAGGTTAATAAGGCTCATTTGCTTAAGATAGCACCTGTTTCTATGGTGACTCTTGCCACCCAGAATCTGTTCATCAACGGAGACAAGAAAACAGTGACTTCCACCCTCTTTGAAAGGAAAAACCTAATTCTTAGCTGAGGGCTCGACAGGCCGGCAGCCCAAAGAGCTCTGAGTGGCTGTCCTGCCACCCCACTGGAGTCCCTGCCTGCGGCCCCTCGCCGCACCCACTCAGAGTCCCAGATTCTCCCCAATCCAGGACGAGCTTCCTCCTCTTCTTCCCCGGGAAGCAGCAGAGCCCACTGCTCTGATGGGGGTGGGGTGGGGTTGGGGAGGGGGACAGCTTTCTCTGCCCTTGGTGGCCTCTGAATCTCCATGCTGACTCTACCTGTATTTCTGGGCTGAGGCTGGTGGAGAGTGCCAGGAAGCACCCTGACCTCCGTCCATCCTGCACCCCATCCCCTCTCCAGGCTTGCCGCCACCCTGGCCTGGCTGCAGGGATCCAGCTATCCCCAACGCCTCCTGTCCTGGACTTGTCCCCCATTTGGTGCTGCCTGACTCTCTCCTAGGCCAGAGCTGTTGGGCCCTGCGCTGCTCACTGGGCCAGTCTGGTCTGCTCAGGTCTGTAGCCGAGGTTTGCAGCACCTACCTGGGGCTCACAAATCACTGGCGAGGTCGGTTCCCAGGCAGGAGTTGCTAATAGGGAAGCTCCAGCTGGTGATTCACCTTTTAAGATGAACGGGAGCAGCTTCCACATTCTCCCTCTAATCATATCACTCTCTAGCGCTCTGCAATGCGCTGCCGGCTGGAGAGCGGGTGTGCGGGACCTGCCCGGAACAGGGGGCTTGTTCTACGTGTGTGGGGGCTTAGGGTGTGCATATGCACAACATTTTGGCAGAAAGGAAGGTTGGGGACTGCTGATCAGAGGATGGACTTTGGAACCATAGAGCCCTGGAGCTGGTCATTATCACCCCAATCTACCTCACAGCCTCATTTTGCACACTCCTTGCGGCCCCAAGGCCCTCCGCTCTGCCCCCACTCTCACCGCCCACCCCCTACTATGGCGCCCTGCTCCTCGCAGGCTATGAGGCTCATTAATAAAATCAAAGTAGCTGAGAGCTAGAGGAAGCCGCTTAGAGCCAATCACAGTCAACCTTTTGCCCAGTCCCTGGCGGATGGCTTCTTTGTGAGCATCTTCAAAGACAGCTTAGCCCACTCCTCAAGAGGGCCTTACACTGTCTCAGGCCGAGGCGATAAATGCCCCCAGTGTAGCCCAGTGCCAGGCGTCTCTCCTGCCTACCAGACTCATTCGATCTCCTACCTGAAATGTTCAAATGGGATCAGAAGCGCCTCTCAGGATCAACATGTCTGAGAGAACTTCGGATTTCCTTCCTTGTGCCCGATGTGCCCATCCTCTGGTGAGCCCAGTCTCAGTAAAGGGCACTGCCATTCATTCGCTCAGGTCCCAAATCTAGAAGTCATCCCTGGACTACCCTTCGCCCTCCACATCTAACTCATTGGCAGGTCCTGTTGGCTCTTAATCTCAAAAGAGGTCCCGAAGCTGTCCTCGCCAAGCCCACTGCTCTCACCTTGGTGCAAGCCACGCTCATTTCTCCCAAAGGAGCAAAATGGCCTCTTGTGGCCACCTTAGTAGCAGTCAGAATGATCTTTTAAAAACACAAGGCAGTTTTCACCCTCCTGTTCAGTGCCCTCTAATAACCCATGTGCCAAACTCCAAAGGCCCTACAACAGTGGTTCTCAATCCCAGTTGCACATTGTTTTGCTTCTTTTTTTATTTACTTACTAGAGGCTCAGTGCATAAAATCGGCGCACGGGTAGGGTCCCTAGGCCTGGCCGGTGATCAGGGCTGATTTGTGGGGTGACTGTCAGGGTGATCAGGGCCCCTATTTGCACCCACTTTGGCCTGGTGCTGCCTGCTCACCTGCTCCACCATCCTGCTGCATCCCACCTCCTCAGGGCCCATTGGGGCTGACAGCACCCCCACTGCCACCCACTGCCAGTGCGGTCTTGTCAACGCCTGCCATGTTCCACGACATCCCCTGGTGGTCAGTGCACATCTCACTCCTGGTCAGTTGAACTCCCACGCATGGGGACAATTTGCATATTAGCCCTTTATTGTATAGGATTGTGTTAAGAACACTTAACGTGAGACTTAACCCTCTTAACACATATCTAAGTTTACAATACAGTATTGATGTTGTACAGTAGATCTCTAGAACTTAATCATGTTGTGTTACTAAAACTTTATACATTGAATAGCATCTCCCATTCCCCCTCCCCTCACCCAGATGCACCATTTGTATCCCCTGAAGAGTCTTAAAAAATAACTATGTCTATGTTGTACTCCCAGAGATTCTGATTGAGTTGGTCTGGGTATGGTCTCCCAGGTGATCTACAGCAGCGGTCGCCAACTGGTGGTCTGCAAGGTCCGAAAGGTTGGCAACCGCTGAGCTACAGAGTGGATCAGCTTCCCCTGCTGCCCTCACTGAGCACATCACCTGTGCACTTTCCCTAGATCACTCTGTTCCAGCTGCACTAGCTATCTTTCTGTTCCTGGAAAATACTCAACCTGTTTCTACCCCAGGACCTTTGCTCCTGCTGGTTCTTCTGCTAGATGTCCTTTCCTCACTTGTTCACCTGGTGAATTCCTACCTGCTCATGGTCACCTTCTGTGGTGACCTTCCTTGCCCACCTTCTCTTCTCCCATGGTTCTTAACTCTATACTAGCACTCCCTACTCTGTACTGTAGTTATTGATTTACTTCTCTGCTCCCTTGCTACATACTGGAATGGATTAAAAACTTTCAATTCACAGTGCTTGAATAAAACTATTGCCAAGGATGTGCTGAACACATGCTGAATGAATGAATGAATGAATGCAGAAAAAAGGGAACTGTAGTTGTCAATGATCTAAATACCTCCATTTCTATTGATCTGATCTAAGATTATATTAACTTTTTAACTCCTGCATTATGGTTTGACATTCTATTATTAGCTTAAAATTAGCTTAAAAATTAACTAGAACTCCTGTGACATTTTCCCCTGTGATGCTTCATAAACTCCTGCTATGCCAGATCTTTCTCATTCTGTCCTTGTGCAATTGATTTGGAACCTATATATAGAATTTTAGAATAATCCCCATTAAACTTATTTTTTTCCAGTACAGGCACACCCTTCCAATTTGCTAAAAGTAACTGTTTGGTGTCACCCATCACCTTAAGTGGTTCCTTGAAACTTGTATGTCCAGTAAATTTGTTGAACACGCTATCCTTAAAAGACTGAACAAGGTGGGGCCTATGACAGGATTCTGTGGCATGTTGCCAGGGATTGTCCTTAAGGTTGACGCTGAATCATTAGTCAGCATTCCTCAGGAATGGTTTGTTCACAAGCCACAAACACACCTAACACAACAGTAATTGAAGTCATATCTCTCCCCCTTGCCTACCAGGTTACCATGATTGACTTGGTCTAATGCCTTGGTCAGTCAGGATGTGCTGTGCATACTTATAGCTTCTTCCTGGTCCCCTGGGCCAGTGCATTTATCACCAAAGAAATCTGAGTGGTCAGGTGTGACTTGTTTTCCGTGAACCTATGCTTACTCCTAATGTTCACTGTTTTCTATGTGGTCTCAGACCACCTGCTTATTAAGTTTCATTGAACCTTGATGTGGATGGATATTACACTCAGCAACCTAAATTCAGGAATCCACATTTTCCTCTTCTGTTTCTGTAAATGACTTTGTGCTTGTCAATCTAAGTTCTTGCCGGATCTGGAAGATGTAATTCATCTAGAAATCTTAAGTGTAAAGCAACTAAGTGTCTGCAGCTTACAGAAGGGTTTCATAGGAAGACGAACAGAGCAAATAATGACCCACAGAAGCCAGAGACAGTTGGAAGTCTGAATCCTGTGAGCAGTTCAGCAGGAGAGCCAGTGGGCTGGGGTGAGCAGACAGGGGTAAGAGCTTCAAAGGCCTTGAATAAAATGCTGACCAGATAGAACCCTGTCCTGAGACATGGAGGAGTCGTCGCTGAAGGGTTTCGACTAGGGAAGTAACATGATCATATTTCAGTTTTAGACGAATCACCCCTTGAAGGAAGGTGGTACTGTTGTAGGGGGTGAGATTACAGGAGGGAACAGTCAGTAGGCTTTTGCAATAACATCTAGAGAGAGGTGAAAGGGCCTTAAATACCTCAGCCATGCTGGCTTTTCATCCTATGTTTATGCTTCTTTTTCTACCCCAAACTTCTGAGTGTTTAGCTATTCTGTTCCCATCCTGAAATGCAGTCTCTTGTATCCTTTGACTTTGCCAGAGTTGCTCATAATTTAACACAACTCCTACCTCCACTGGGAAATTATCACAGATGTCACCCATCTGTCCATCCAGTCACCTACCCAACCACTATCCATCCACCCATCTATCTGTCCCTTCCTTCATTTTTTAAGCATTATTCTTTTATGCCTTCATTCATTGGCTCAACATTTACTGAGGACCTTCTATGTCCCGGGAACTGTGCTAAGTGCTGGGGATAGAATAAGAATAAGATGCAGCTCTGCTTTCCAGGAAACTCACATTCTAATGATGGAAAAGAGACGTAACTAATAACAGACACATGTGATGAGGGTGCTAATAAAGGTTTGACTGACCGTGGTAGGAGCACAGGTGGGACTGATGAGCTCAGTTTGGGGGCATCAGAGTGAACCTTTCAGTGGAGGTGGCATTTGAACTGAGCCCTGAAGGAAGGGTTGCACTGCCACAGAGGGGAGAGTGTTCTGAACTCTCACAGCCATTTGAGTCTAATGAGGCCAGCTGGAGCTGACGCTAGACGCCATGGGTTCCTCTCTTTATTTCCTGTATGTTGATTTTGTCTTTCCAACTGGGGATCAGAGAAAACACATTTTAAATTCATTTAACATTTTATTTGTTGAATTATCTTTTATCTATTTATCTATTTATCTATCATCTACCATTACTTTTTAAAAATATTTTTATTGATTTCAGAGAGGAAGGGAGAGAGAGAGAAATACAAACATCAATAGTGAGAGAGAATCATTGATCAGCTGCCTTCTACACGTCCCCCACTGGGGATCGAGCCGGCAACCTGGGTGTGTGCTCTGACCTGGGGATTGAACCATAATCTTCTGGTTCATTGGTTGACGCTCAACCAACGACGCACACCGGCTGGGCCACCATTACTTTTTAATAGCCACAGTGCTGAGCACAATGGGAGTAAAATACTTGGTTCCAACACTTCTCTAGTAAGTCCTGTTTCCAAATGTCTTTTCCCCTCAAAGGTTTTAGGTGGTGGCCACGTAAGCAGTTCACTCTCCTGGCCAGGTCCTGTCCTGCCTCTAGGGGGCCACATATGCTCCTTACCATGGGGGGGGGGGGGGAGAGGGGGGGAATGGGGAGAGGAGGAGGGAAGGGCAGTGGTGGAGTGATGGGATTTAGGGCGACCATAGCACCGACTATGTGCTGGGTGCTGAGTGCTTTCCATATTCATCTCATTGAGTCCTCACAATGTTCCTGTGAGGTCGATGCTAGTGTCTTTTACAGACGAGGGAACAGACTCAGGGAGGTAAACAATTTGCTCACAACAAGTCAGAGGTCTCCCTCCCTGGATCCCTGCTGCGCGCCAAGGCCCAGGTTCAGAGCTGCGCTGTGGCTGAAGAGGGTGTGACCAAGAACGGAGGCTAAGGGTCAAGGGCCAGGAACCCCATGCCTGCCACCCCTCACATCAGCATCAGCGCTCCAGGAGCCATTCCCGCCCCGACATAAGCTGTCACGTGCGCGCTGGGCCTGGGGGGTGGGAGTGAAATCTACCTGAAGTCTCTGGAGAGGTGACCTAGAGTCATAATCATACATGCAGGCTTTGGTTCAAATCCCAGTCAGCCACTTGCTAGCCGTGGTTGCTTAGCTCCTCTAGGCCTTCATGTCCTTGCCTCTATTACCTTCCTCTTTGGGCTTTTGTGAAGATTAAAGGAGGTATTCACGGAAGCACAGTGCCCAACACCACATGCTAAGTGTATGAAGGATGTTCTTATCTTTCTTCCTCTTCCCTCCCCTTTTTATTCTTCATTCTTTAACTATTGCTGTGAATACGTTATATAGATAATAAGCTGGAAGAAGAGCATCCCTAGCCCGGAGAAGAAATACGGTGGGTGGAGACACTGTTTGTAGGTGCCCAGGGGCACACCCAGCCTTCCGTGCAGGGGAGAGTTCCTGGGTGATCCAGGAATAAGTCCTTTCAGGGATAAAAGCTTCCCTGTGGAGCGTATGCTCCGCTCTTAGGCAGTTCAAATTCTTAGAAAGTTTTTTCTTACATGCAGCCAAAACTGACTTCCATGGAAATGCCACCCATTAGAGCTCATCTGGCCAGCGGGGCACAGCAGGATCGCCTGCTTTCCGATTTGATTGCTTCAGACTTTTCAGGAAATCTTTAAGTCGTCTTCAAGGGCAGCTCTCGCGTCCTCCCACCTTTTTCCGCTCCAGCTCACCTGGTATGATTTCCCAGAGCCCCACGGTTCTGGCGGCTTTCCTCATGTCGGGCCCGAGCTTTCTTACAATAGCGTGGCCGGGACAGAAGACAATGTTTCAGGGCGGCTCAGGCGGCGTGCACTAAGGGAACTTTCCTGGGATCGAGGAGAGGTCACTGTTCAAACGTGCTGCCCCCGCTCCCCTTTGTCCAGCCCTAAGTGCGTGTGCTCAGGGTGGAGGCCGAGGCCCATGGACAGCAACGAGCCCAGGTTCCTCATGTGAGGGCGGGCGGGTTTGGGCTGTTGTCTCAGTCTTGTCCATTTTACAGCTTTGCCCACTGAGGAAAGCCAGGGTGCCATGCCCTGGCCCTGTCAGAGATGAGTTTAGAATTGGGTGAGCAAGATTATGCTGTGCCTTTTGGGGTGTGTGTGTGTGTGTGTGTGTGTGAGAGAGAGAGAGAGAGAGAGAGAGAGAGAGAGAGAGAGACTGAAAGAGAGAGAGGGAGAGAAAGAGAGAGTTTTCTGCCTGATCTAGGAATTCTCCGGGATGGCAGAATTGGTTTCCATAACGACTTTCTGATATAAACATATTTGATAAAAATAAGTTAATAGCAGAGAGCACAGAATCTCAGAGTGGAGAGAGAGGGAGAGGGGAGGGAAGGGGAGAGAGAGAGAAAGAGAGAGAGAGAGAGGGAGAGAGAGAGAGAGAATTTTTTGCCTGCTCCAGGAATTCTCCTGGATGGCAGAATTGGTTTCCATAACGACTTTCTGATATAAACATATTTGATAAAAATAAGTTAACAGCGGAGAGCACAGAATCTCAGAGGAGAGAGAGAGAGAGAGAGAGAGAGAGAGAGAGAGAGAGAGAGAGAGAGAGATTGGGTTCTTCAAAGAACAGCATTTTTCTTTTTTTCTTTCTCACCTCTCATGGTCAGCCTTTCTCTACATACTCTCCATAAACCACCTAAAAAGCTCTGTTTACCATATTCCTGCATGTACGCGCCCCTCCCTGCCTGCAGACATTATCTTCCCATCCGCCCTCTCCCCCTTTCTCCTTAGTTACCTGAAGCACTACAGTATGCATGGGATAATATGAGAAATTCATTTCCAATTCACTGCATTATCCCTTGAATATTTTAATGACTCATTGAATGGAGTAAAAAAAGCTATTGCAAATGAACAATTATGCTGCATTAGTCTAAGGGCTGATTATATTTAAACACCGTTCACATGGATAACAGGACACGGCGACCTCAGCGTACGAGAGCTAATTTGGCTCTTATCTCCAAATAATTTTACACTGCAAATTACCATGAGAACCTAAAGGGCTTTAAAAACATTCATCAAAAGATAATATTCCACTTTGTAGCAACATTTTATTTAAATTATTTTGAATGGGACCAAAGGCATCTCGGTGGGACAGGGACAGCGAGGTGGGATTGTGAGTGATAGGGAGATGGCGAGGGCTGCTGGGTCGCCTTAGGAATAAAAGCTGCAGGTGTTGGGGATGAAGCGCAGCCGTGGGTGTGGGAAGCACGCAGCAGGCCTGTCACTTGTAGCTTAGCCTCTTGCCCTGGCTGTGGTCTGGAATGCCTCCAGGGAGCCCTGACCTGGTCCAGAGGTCACGGGGCAATTCCCAGAGGCTGAGTTGTGGGATAGACCCCCTCTCTCCCAACTACAACCATCCCCCAAATAAGTCTGGGTCAGGTCAGGTCCTCCAGGCTGGGCTGAATTCCCCTGCCCCCCTTTTGTGAGTTGGGGCATTGTCTAGAGTTCCTACTTGGCAAAAGAGGAGTCCAATAGCCTGAGGGAAGTTGCTAAATCCTAAGTGGCTGCTGGGGTCAGATTTCACAGTTTGGGTTGTGGGAGAGAGAATCACATTTATTGAGGTCCTGCTCCTATTCCATTCTGGTTCAGGAGCCTTGATCTCAACGAACCCTGGGAAATAGATGATATCATGCCCATTTCAATGATGAAGAAACTGAGGCTCAGAGATTACCACCTGAGAATGGCAGCGTCTGGAACCTCCTCTGGTTCGTCTGACCCAAAAGTGCAGGCTCTTCGCCCTCCCCCGAGTGGCATGCACAAGTCTGGTTTATAACCGAGACCCCTTTGCGTTGTCCCCATCACCAAAGGCTTGTGAGGCCCATGCCTTGCAGGTGAACCCGCACAGTGTAGGGCAAAGCATGCACAGACGAGTGCACAAATATCAGCAGCGAAACGAGTAATACAGGTCAAAATACAGAAATTAAATAATTCATTCTATTTCCTTGGCCTGACCTCTTTGTCTGAACCTGTGGTCCTGACAACGTTTGTTTGTTCTTCTGTTTATTATCATTAGCTTACTTATGAGCATATAGAACTTCAGATTACGTAAACATGTATATTCAAATTTCTACCGGACCTACTGCTCGATTGATTAGAAACAAGGATGCATTTGCTGCTTTCTGCAGCGCCTGTCTCAGGGGAGGCTTCTCCTCTTGGCATGTGTAATTTCCTTCTTTCCTTGTCTCAGTCTTGGAGAGCAGGGAATGTGTGTCAATTTTGCAGACAAGCAGCCGGCTCAGAGAGGTCAAGTAACTTGCCTGAGATCTCTCAGGAGCGGGAGCGGTAATTCAAACAGAAGAGCCCTGCCCACAGTGGCTTTCCCATTGGTCTTATTTCCACTTAGAGTGGGACCTTCAAAAAATCCCTCTTATTGTGGAAAGATCCAACCCCACAGAAAACTGTACACGGAATAATAAAACCGCGAGGTCCCTTTAATTCAACCCAGAATCGGTTGCCCTTAGAGCTGCCACAGGCTGAGGACACTGAATGAAAGGGAACCGCAAACTTGAAGTTTCCTTTTCTCTTTTAAACAAAAAATATATCCAGGACACATTTTTAAATCATTGACGATTTGTAGGAAGATTTTCTTTTTTGGAAGGGAAAAGGTCCTCTTGTCTTTTTAATTTTTCTTAGTGTTCTTTGCTACCCATCATGATATTCTTCGTGGAAAGTATTAATATACCGTCTTCCTGTGACCAACATTCCCATTAACAATAAAAAGTCTAATGAAAATGTCTGAGCACTATATTCAGAGACAAATAGAAGATGAACCCTGTCTCTTCTGCAAGGAATGACGCAAATTAATTGTTATCTTAATTAGGCTTTAGCATGAAGATTATTAGATTGAGTCAGAACCGCAAAACATCTTAAAGGAAAAGCTGAGGACGTGACCCTGGGGAGAGAAAGATGTTAGTTAGGTGTGCCCGTGCTCTTTGAAAATCTCTTTTGCTCAAGGAGAGATTTTCCAGGAGGGGGATAGAAGTCTAGTCCTGCCCCTGAGCTAATGGGCACCTGCAGGTGTAGGAAGTTTGCCCGAAGTGAGCTGGGTGCCCTCACAGTCCCACCCTGTGCGGCCGCCTCCTGCCCCTGCCTCACCTGAACAGAAGTCCTCGGAGGACAGAGACATCCCCTCCTTTGCTTGCCTCTGTAACCCCAGTACTAGCACAGCCCCTGACTTCAAGCCACAATGATTTAGGTCACAGCACACAGGTATGTAGAGCTTACTATGCATTCCGGATACTGTTCTAAGCACTTGATTTAAAATAACTCGTTTAAGCTTCCAAACAACAGTGTGAGGCAGGGACTACTGGCGTCCCCACTTGACGAGCCAGCAGACAGACCCAGGTTGAGCAGCTTGCTGCCTGCAGTCATATGGCTGATACTGTTGGATTCAGATCAGAACGACAGCAGTCCGGCTCCAGCGTCCTTGCTGTTACACAGCAAGTAATGGTCAATCCATTGTTGCGGAGTGAAAGGAGCAATGCGTACCACAGATGCATAGTCCCTACTGATGGACTTCGCTCAAGTTTTTAGTTTTACTCACAGACTATTTTGTCATGGACCCTGCCAGCCTCTCTGGGGTGGGGCGGGGGGAGGGAAGAGGGGGAGGGATGGTGGGGGCTGTGGATGCTTCCTGTATTGAACTGGTTGCTGTCTTGTTTCAACCTGAAAAGACAGATGCTACTGAGGGGCTGCCCCAAGCATGGCCCACCCAGTCCATCACCCAACTAGGCCTGCACCCTAATGTCCAGACCCACCAAGGCTCCACCAAGTTTGCCTCGATGGCCGCTGTGGACCACAGAGCATTGATGCTCCGTGTGTGTAGTGCGTTATGGCTGCCTTGTTGCCGGGCCACTTACTGCTGAGGGGAATGACGACATGTAGGGTTTACTTCATGGGGTTCACAACACTGCTCAGGTGTGCTTCACTTACCAAGACAGCGTTTTCTGGGGAGGATGCCTGGATGCATCTACCCATAAAAATAACCAGAAATAGGGCCCTGGGATGGGGAGGGGGCGGCGGGAGTAAAGAGATCAGTTTCCCATTTTGCAGGTGGCACGGTGGCATACCCCTCCTCAGTGGAGCTGATAAAAGAGGTGTGCTGTGAACCCAAACCACAAGGTATGGCAGGGAGGGCGCACGGCTTGGAGTTGGGGTCCTGGATTGAAGACCCACCTCTACAACCCATCTCTAAAATGCCCAGTTCACACAATCTTTATGAGGATCAAAAGGACGTTTCAAAGTGCCTTTCATTTAAAAATTGCTCCCCAAAGGGCTGATATTAACAATGACCCAGGCATTCTGACACGGTCTCTTCCTTCTTCCCTCAGGCTGCTACACTCCGCCTGGGCGCTCGTTAACCTCGGCTGCTGAGCCCTCCCTGCCTGCCTGCAGCGGTGCCCGGGAATCTGTGTTTTATAAGCTGACCCGAAGGTGCTCAAATGTTTGAGATCACCCAGCAGCAGCCAACACCAACACAAAGGAAGTGTCGCTGAGTGTGATTAGAGCCTGTCTTCCTTTGGCCAAGGTCCACAGCCTGAGACCCAAAAGGGCCTGGTTTACGTGGGCTTGTGGTTGGCGGAAATTGTGGGCTGGTGGGCAGGCTAAGTGGCTATAACTGAGAGCGGCTCCTTCCTGCTGGCCCCCTGGATCAGGGAAAGTGGGTGAAAATGCGGCCGAAACCCAAGCCTTCTCCAGCCTGAGCAGGAAAACAGAGGGCTATGCCGGCAGGTGACCTTGGTAAGCTCTGCGGCTTAGCAGCCTTGCCGACAGCTGTCACCTGCCAGCTACCACCTGCTCTGCTTCTGAGCTGGGCTGCTGAGGCAGAACTTATGTGTATACCACAAGGCTGTGTGAGAGAACTGTCTTGAGTGGGTATTGTGGTGAGGAGAATGGGCAGGGGGCCTTCAGGCTTAGGAGAGAGGCAGCCTCGATGCTGAAATTATTTCATCCTCAACAGCTTCTGATTTCTGGCCTCAGAATCGCCCCGTGAACCATCTTAGAGGCAGCCGGGTATGGTGGTCAGCCCCTTACGACCACCAAGCTCAGGGAATGGCAGCGCTCTAGGTTGGGGCAAGATCCAGTATCTTCCTTTTGTGCCCTCAGCTTTCCTCCCTCCCCTGATGGCATTGACCTCCCCAAGCTCTGCCCCTTCAAATGCTTACGGTGTTTCCAGGGCTCCTCAGCAGGCCGAAGGTGCTCGGCTGGGCGGTGTGGAGCACCCGAGCACCCCGTGGAGGGCCTGTGGTCGCTGAGCAGGGTTGGTTGCCAGGTAACTGCCCGCCCCCCCCCAGCCCCCTACTCCAGTGGCAGTGAGAGCTCTTGCCTTGCTCAGCTAGTTCAGACGGTTACCCCTTCCTGTGCCCCACACTCCCCATAGCTCCAGAAGGAAGAACACAGCGCCTTACTGCGTCCTTTATGTTTTCCGAATGCTCGCAGTATGTTCTCACTGGATCATCATGACAACCTCCTCGTATGATGGGGACGAAATGCCCAGAGGGCTTCCGAGTGACTTGCCGGTGGCCACTGAGTTGGGAACCAGCCAGGCCTGAATCCAAACTTTGTCTTTTCCACCATCTTACGGGGTTGATGCCTTTGTACACTCCATGCAAAGGTCTTTGGTGGGGTTTCTAGGCGGAGCTGCAGGAACGCTTGAAGCTAATGTGGATTTGCCCACAGTGCACTGCCATAAAAGGTTCAGTGGCCAAATGAGTTTGGAAAATAAAGGCATATTATATAGTGCACGCTAGGATACCAAAAGCTCTAAAAAGCCCCTCAGTGAGCTTGTCTGTCATTACAGCCTTCCCTCCACCCATCCCCACATAACGCCCATTGACAAGCTACCAGATTTGAGTTCCTCAGACCTACACCAGAAAGTATGAGCCAGGCTCCTTCACAAATATGCCAGCAAAGGGACAAAGATGGGGGGAGGCCATTTGTTTCCGCACAAAGAAAGGAAATGTCTGCCTATCAGGAGGAGGTCCTGCCGGATGCTCCCCACAGTTCTGCCCCTTGGACTGCACAGAATCACCCCATGCCCCCGAACCCAGGCACTGGCAGTGGGGTGCCAGAGCCAACTGTTAAATTTTCAGAAATTGTGTGAGTCAGTCCTTAATTCATCAGGAGCTTGAAATTGGCTAGGGTGGGACTATTTGCACTATAGAAACCAGCAAACACTACAAATTGGGGCTCCTCCCCCTGTTATTATGACGGTCCATTTGCCTGTGCACCACCGACCCTGGGACATTTTTGAAATTGTTAGAAAACTGGGGAGGGGCTGTGATAGCTAGGAGCTGGGCGGTGACCTGACGCAGACGTCCTTGCTCATCAGAGTCCTCAGCCCTCGCGAAATGAGAACTGAGGACAGCAGAGAATGATAACAACCTTCCAGCCCCAATCCCCAATGAATGAGAAAGCGCCTCTTGGCTGGCTTACTTTGATATCTGTCACCAGCCAATGTCTCCAGAACCGAGCTTGGGGCAAAGCCCTGCTAGGGGCATCTGGATCCACCATCATCAGGATGTAGGTTGCACTCTGTAACACATTCACCAAAAAGAAATGCATCGTTATGGCTAGAAGAGTGATGGGAAATCTACCAGGTGCAGGCCATCCTTTACCTCTATTCTCACCTATAACGGCTGACCCACCCCTATAACTTCCTACCCAGGTCGTCTTGGTTCTCATGACATTCCTCTTGTGCCTCATGTCTGTGCTCAGAGAAAAGAAGGTCACTAAGAAGACAGCTTAGTAAGTTGGATTTCCCTGCATGAAAAGGAATAAATCAAACAAGCGTATTTGCTAAGCACCTGGAAATCCCCAGCATCATGCTAGGTGCTGTGGAAGAAACAAGGAACCTAAAACAGGGCTCTGCTCTCAAGAAACTCACAGTGTAGTTGGAGCGACTCCTCTACTAGTTCAGCAAATATAGGAGATCTTTCCGTGCGTCAGGAACTGTGCCAATTGCCAGGACTACTCAGACCCACCCCTTCAACAAGCATTTACTGAACACCTACTATGTGCCTACAACTGTTCTAGGTACTAGGATTCCAACAAATAACAAGACAGCATGGTCCATACTCTCAGGAAGCTTTTATTCTAGGTAAGATATACATATTTTAAAAAATACACACCCAAACAAAACCCGAGGAAATGTTAACACTTTGTAATCGAGCATTTTCCCGCCAAATCGCGTGCTGCACTATGTGGTAGTGTTTAAAACACTTCCCTTTGTGCAGGGGTACATTACAAAACTTGCACATGTACCGCATTTCACTGCATAGTTTATGAGCGGCACACACACGAAAACGACGTAAAACATTTTTATTTTGCCGGTTCCAACTAGAGGTTCCAATGTATGTTTCCTCATATCCATTGACAGTCTCCCTGGTGGATCCGATTTTACTCGTTTCCCGCAAAAAATGTGTTAAGTTTTATTAGAACTATATAATCTAATAAAAGAGTAATATGCAACTTGACTCTCTCACTCCATTAAACCTAAGCCACACCCACCAGCCAAGCCACCAGCCAATCAGAGCGGCTGTATGCAAATTAACCCAGCCAAGATGGCGGCTGGCAGCCACGGAGCTGGAGCAAACAAGAGGCTTCCATTTCACCAACAATGGAGGAAACTGCCTGCCTAGGCCCACTGGACCTCTGCTCAAGGCAACAATGTTTCAATTATAGAAGCCACGGAGCTGAACCAAACAGGAGGCTTCGTTGCCTGACTAGGCCTCCACTCAAGGCAACAAAGTTTCAATTATAGAAGATAAATAAACCCTAAAAACCTGATTCCAGCCAGCCTTGCTGGGACATTGGGTCAATGGGAGCTGTGGGCAGCTTGAAAATGGCCCTCAGCCCCTCACCCAGGCTGGCCACACCTCCATGGGGTGAGGGTCCCCACTGGGGGGCTTGGCCAGCCTGTAAACAGCCATCAGCCCCTCACCCAGGCTGGCCAGGCACATCAGTAGGTGGACATCCCCTGAGGGGTCCCAGACTGTGAGAGGGCACAGGCCAGGCTGATGGACTCCCCTGAGTGCACAAATTTTTGTGCAACGGGCCCCTAGTGATTAATAAAATAGGGTAGAGTGAGAGGGAGTAAGCATTCCAAGAAGAGGAAATAGCTATTACAGAGGCCTTCAGGTGGAAAAAAGTTAAGGTTGGAGGAACAGAAAGAACGCCATGTGGCTAGTGGCAAGCAAGGGTGTATGTGTGTGGACATGGCAGGGTTGGAGAGGTGGATGGAGCAAAACAACAGAGGGCTTCGTGGGCCTGGGTGAGGATGGGGGTTGGGTGCAATGCAGAATCATTAGAAGGTTTTAGTCAGGAGACTAAATCAGGAGAACGATATGCTCTGATTTCCATTTTTAAAGGATTGTTTTGTTGGCTGTGTGGAGAATGAATGGTCTGCAGGAAGCAAGAGGGGAAGCCAGGAGGCCCGTTTGGAGGCTACTGCAGTAGTATAAAGCAGAATGATGGCATCTTGGACTAGGATGGCAGCAATGGAAGCAGGTAGATGGATTAAGGAATTATTTTCAGGTAGAATCCAAAGGATTTGCTGATGAACTAGGTAGCAGAGCAGTGAGGAAGGGGTGGGGGAAGAGAAATCAAGGATGATACCTGGGTTTTTGGCTTGAGCAACTGGGAGAATGGTACTATTTAATGACATAGGGAAGACGTGGAGAGAACAATGTTTGAAAGGGAACATCAAGAGTTCTGTTTTAGACATGTTAAGTTA
>PVJC01013077.1:0-38610 GCA_004026665.1 Murina feae
TATATATATATATATATATCAGGAGTTCTACAGCTTTGTCATTAATAAGGGCTGGAATGAGCATTAGTTGTACTGACTGCCACAAAAGTGGCAGTTCACTAACATTGGATCAATAGGACATCATAAAACCATCAATCAAAGCTGGATAGCACTGGTACTTTCCTGGTGCTACTGAAATAGGATTTGACCAATGTGAATGCCCTTATCCTTATATACCTAAATCAAGGAAGAAAACTCATTTGTGGACTTTAATTATACATCTAGCATTTATCCTTCACTTTCTGTGCTGCCTCGTTAACATTGCAACTGTACATTTCACATTACAAGCTACTGAGGCATTGGAAAGAATTTGTACAAGAAAGAATGCACATGTGTGATATACAATATCTGCAATGCAAAACATACAATATCTGCAATGCAACACAAAAATAGGAGGCTATTTGTCCCCATATTAATTTCCATGTACAGTTCAGTTACAGCAAAAAAAAAACTTACATGAACAAGTCAATCTGATGCAATTTAACAAGCATTTACAAAGTAGCTGCTAGATATAGGGCACAATGGGACATTTAGGATGTGTTAATCACCTCCCTACCCTCAAGGAGCTTACAAGGACATTTTAGTTTTCTTTATAAAGAAAATCCTAAAAATCAATCATTCTTTCGTTTTTTTCTTTAATGGAGTTCCCAGAAAGAGGTCCTGCTGGAAGTTAACAAATTATATTTTTGCTACAGGCCTGCATTTGGGAAGAGGACCGTGGAGTTGAATCTGGTTTGAAAGAACATAGCCAGGGCTCACAGGAAACTACTGAAACACATGTTTCTGAAACACTAATATTAAAGGGATACTGCTTGTCCAGCCTGGTTCTGAGAACACTGGGTTCCACTAAAGTAAAACAAAAGAGAAAAGCAAGAAAGTGATAGAGGTAGCACTTGTTATAATAATACAGCCCTACATTAGGCAGGATTAATAATAATAACTTCCTCTTTTTGTTTGATTTCCCTTTCTGAGAGTTCATTATTGGTGTATAAAAACGCCATAGATTTCTAGGTATTAATTTTACATCCTGCTATGTTGCCAAAATCATTTATTAAATCTAGTAGTTTTCTGATGGAGTCTTCAGGGTTTTCTATGTACAGTATCATGTTATCTGCGAATAGTTACAGTTTTACTTCCTCCTTTCCAATTTGGATGCCTTTTATTTCTTCCTGTCTAATTGCAACAGCTAGCACTTCTAGTACTATGTTGAACAGGAGTGGTGAAAGTGGGCATTCTTATCTTGTTCCTGTTCTTATGGGAAATGGTTATAACTACCCCTTTTTAAATACAAACCAAGTCCAAAGCACATTACAAACATTATCCTATTCACCATGAAGAGTTCACATTAAAAAAAATATTTTTATTGATATTGTGATAGAGAGAGAGAGAGAGAGAGAGAGAGAGAGAGAGAGAGAGAGAGAAGAGAGAAAGAAAGAGAGAGAGAGATCAATGTGAAAATGAAACATAGATCAGGGTCCCTTCTGTACACACCCTACCAGAGATTGAGCCTACAACCCAGGCATGTGCCCTGACCATGAACCCAACTGGCAACCTTTCAGTGCCCAGGACAAGTCCCAAAAAACTGAGACACATCAGCCAGGGCAAAAGTGGGCATTTTTACCCTCATTTTATAGATGAAGAAACTAAGGCTCAGAGGGCTTAGGAAATTTGCCTTCGTGAGGACACACACTATGAGAGGCATAACCAGGATGCTAATCCAGAATGTCTCACTGAAAACACCAGTACTTTCTGCTCATTAGTTGCCTCTCCAGAGAGATACCACTATGGATACCTCTATGGATACCTACCATTTAGCTAACACAAATTTCTTCGACTTGAACTTTAATGCTGCATAAGGCATTTCCAGCACCCTCTTAGGTCTTACCTCTGTAACTGAATCTTTGTCTTTAACTTGTAGTGATTTTCTTGCCTTTTTTCCCCTCAAAGGCAAAAGTTGGAAAGAGTGTGTGGCAATTACTGACTGTTGCACAGAGTCAGAGTGTGTCTCTATTGATTTTTTTTACATGTATAAAACTAAAATCCAATATTTTCATTGATCGAGTGAAAAGTAGTTTCAAAAGCATAAAGACCAGTTTTCTCTAGCTGACTGCTACATTCATTTGTCCTGCCTCATTGGCAACATGGAAAACTCAAAACTGAAAATCTGGTCAGGAAGCTGGAAGTGGACAAAAACTAACATAATTTTGTACACCAGTTTTGAATAGTTGTGGAATTATTTTGGTAAAGATGTGCTAGACTGACACTCAGTAAGGCCTATGTCATAAGAAGAAGCTGTTGCCCTAACTGGTTTGGCTCAGTGGATAGAGCATCAGCCTGAGGACTCAAGGGTCCCAGGTTCAATTCTGGTCAAGGGCATGTACCTTGGTTGCAGGCACATCCCCATTGGGGAGTGTGCAGGAGGCAGCTGATCAACGTTTCTCTCTCTTCGTTTCTGGCTCTCTATCCCTCTCCCTTCCTCTCTGTAAAAAAAATCAATAAAATATATATTTTAAAAAAAAGAAGAGGCTATTAAATTGTTTAAGGACTAGGAGAAACCAAATATTTTGCTATCAACCAAAAAACAATGAGAATACAATTCTAAGATAAGAGAACTAAGACGTCAGTAAGAAAATTTACCAAGAGAAAAGTTATGTTACAATCTATATTTAATTGTTGGAAGATTATTTTCTTGTCTGGGAGGTGCTAAATACAAGCATTCTTATAAAAACAAAAATGTCCATCTTGTATCTCCTTACTTGCAAGTCAGTAGGCATTCCTCTTTAAGAAACACCCATACTACAATGGTTTTAATATATTATGTTGTTTACACCAAAAACTGACTAGCATTATCAGCAACTACTAGAAGCCAGGGGAAGCCTGGAACAGATTCTCCCTCAGTGCCTCCAGAAGGAAGAGTCCTGTTGACACATTGCTTTTAGACTTCTAGTCTCTAGAACTGAGACAATAAATATTTGAAGTTTTAAATCCCCCCAAATTATGTTGTTTAGCAAGAATTTTATCTCTTAAAATGAAGCATGAGTTAGATTGAATTGTATTATGTTGATGTGTTAATACAATGGAATGCCCCAGTCTAAAGTAAATCTACAAGTTGATATGACCCATCATTCTACATTTTAAACAGTATTACTTGCTTTTCACAAATGCATACTCTAAATGCTGTCCAATACAGTAGCTACTAGCTGTATGTGGCTACTTAAATTATAATAAAATAAAATTAAAAATTAATTTCCTCTATCTCACTGGCCATATTTTAAATATTCAGTAGCCACAGGTGGATAGTCTAATCTAATACAAGAGTAATATGCAAATTAACCCTCACTCCGTTACACCCACAGCCATGCCCACAAGCCATGCCCACCAACCAATCAGGAACAAATATGCATATTAACTCAACTAAGATGGCGGCAGCCACGGAGCTGGAGTTGCCCCAGGCCATGGAGAAAGCGAGGGCCCTGTGGGCCCTGAGCTCTACTCAAGGCTACAAAGTTTCAATTATAGAAGATAAACAAACCCCAGATACCTGCCTGGCTGGGACCTTGGGTTGCCAGGGGCAACCCAGGCTTTGAGGGAGGGGCGGGGGCAAGGCAAGAAAGTTGCAAGTATAGAAGATAAATAAACCCCAGAAACCTGCTTCCAGCCAGCCTTGCTGGGACCTTGGGTCAATGGGAACTGGGGCCAGCCTGCAAACAGCCCTCAGCCACTCACCCAGGCTGGCCAGGCACCCCAGTAGGGACCCGAACCCTGAAGGGGTGCCAGGGCCAGCCTGACAGATGAACCATGGTGGCTGAGGTAGGGAGGTGTGAATTAAGAAAGACAAGAAAAAGCTGGGGTCGGGAGGTCTGCAAGTCGTTGATTGACTGCAGCAGCTTTATTAACTGCATAATGACTTTTATACACAAACACTGAATAGGAGTCTCATTAACAGAAATGTATTCTTTGTTTCTCTAAACATCTAAGGGAGAGAATCCTTGGTACAGCATATCTCAGTAAATAGTTACAGACTTCTTGGCAAAGCCATGAAAGAATGCTCTCATTCTACTGATAAACGCCATACCAACAAGCCTGGGAAAACTGTGTGGGTAGAGGACTGCATCTTATTAGTCCCTTTGGGTGCAAGGACTTTGTCAGCTTATACTCGGCCCCCAACAAAGGGGCTGTGGGCAGCCTGAAAATGGCTCTCAGCCCCTCACCCAGGCTGGCCAGGCACCCCAGTAGGGACCCAAACCCTGAAGGGGATGTTGGCTGCCTGAAAACGGCCCTCTGTCCCTCACTGAGGCTGGCCACACCCACATGGGGTGAGGGTCCCCACTGGGGGGCTTGGCCAGCCTGCAAACAGCCATCTGCCCCTCACCCATGCTGACCAGGCATGCCAGGAGGTGGACATCCCCTGAGGGGTCCAAGATTGCAAGAGGGCACCGGCCGGGCTGAGAGCTCCCCCCCCACCTGGAGTGCACAATTTTTTGTGCACCAGGCCCCTAGTAACTATATAATGGACAGTATATACATACAGCATTTCCAACAATGCAAAAAGATCTACTGGAAAGTGTAGGTCTAGAAAGGTGAGACAGAGTAGAGAATCACTGCTACAACCCGGCTTCTATTTAAAGAAATCCCCACTTCTCCTCCAACACTGACTTCATAACACTCATAAAATGACAGCTATACTCCGCAGTCCCATAAATATCACTTTCTTGGATTGACAATCTAGAGAAACCTCACAACTGGTGCTTTAGTATGCACAGTGTCAGATCAGCACCTAGTTTGGAGATGTTATTGTCCTGACCTTTCTGCTGGCAAGAGTTACCTGGTGCAGTTCCATTTGTCTGCATTAGAACATAGTTGGGGTGAGAAAATGGAAAACATGATGCTCCCCCTTCAGCAATGACCCAGACTTACCCAGTGTTCCTTTCAGGATTATTCCTAAGTGACTAAGAACTACTTTTTGCACCAGCAACAATCCTGAACTTTTTAAAAATCATAATAAGCCTTCAAGATAATAAAAGGAATTGGTCCTGAATGGAGGAACGCTATGCATTTCTCCAGTTCTCATAGTCTGTCATTGAGATAGAAACAATGTATTAAATACATTTTAAATGCGTGCTCAAAACAGTCCACCCAGAAGTCAATCAATATTCCACAGTGTGCCTACAGCTCTCAAAAAAACAGGTTTAGAGACTTTTAATTATAAGGTTTCAAAATTCTCATAAATATGATTAAGGAATACATATTTGTTTCTTGCCTGAATTAAAATCTCCAAATATATTTGAAAATTATTTTGATAATTTTTCTCAAGACCAATGTTTTGGCACTTATCAAAACCTCTTAAAATACTTTTTTTCTAAATAAGGGCTCAATATCCATAGTATCCTATAGGAATGATGAAGAATAAAAATTAAGCTGAGTCCTGCTATTAACGCAGCCTGGATCCACTTTGTAATAGATTGTCCCCACTAAACAAAAGCAATGGCCCATGTGAGTCCAGATATGTCACACCACAGATCCTTGAGGAGCAGCAAAACATGTTTGCTCTGTATGAACAGGAGAACTTTGATAATTTTTAACTTTTCTACTTATAACAAGTTTATGCAACATGTTATGCTTAAAGCATAAACCTAAAGAAAAACAATACTGTATTAGTACAATTACAAATAGAACAGGAACTCTGACCTAAGCAAAAATTAAAGGGAATTATTTCTTAAAATTCACCAAAGCTTGTGCGTATGGCATGGCTCCTTTGAGAAACACTGGCTCCAAGAGAGACTTGTAGCCAAAGAAGGTTTGGTGGTTTCTCACTAAGCCCCTGGCAGTGACCACTTCAGAAAATGAAGTAGTTCATGGAGCACATACACTCAAGACATTCCCTTGCTTGATTAGATGAGGCAACAATACAACATGGATGTGAATTCTAAACAGATGGGGGAAATAGTCATAGAAAAGGAGCTGCTGGCTTTGGCCAGACTGTAAAAGGGTTCTCCTAATGGGCAAGCAACATACACCTCATCCACAAAGAAGTTTGAGGAGATCTGGCCACTAAAAAGAAAGAGCAAAGTTAAATGTCCCACCGCTGGAGAAGAGAAGGAAGGTAATGATGGGAGGGCAGGACGATGCGGGGCTTCTGGGTTGTTGGTACTATTCTATTTCTTGACTGGGGTAATGGCTACACAAATTTGTAAACCTGGAATAATTTTCAAGCTCTGTACTTAAAATTTGTGAAATTTTGTGTGGATATGTCACACAACTTTTTTTAATATGTGAAGAAGTTAAACACCCCCTTCTTCGTCGGAGAGTCATACAGACTAACCTCAGAGTCTTTGTGGGTTCCTATGAAAAGAAAGCAACAAAAATGAACTTGTCTAGTGTAACAGTAGGCCAAGTCTTTGAGTCAGACACTTAGTTATGGTGACATTTCATCCTATGAGGGCCCTCTGTGAACATCCTGGTGCTGGGAGTCCAAGCTCATTGCCGCGTACTAAACAAGATGTTTTATGTTGGACCGTTTGGTACTAATCAACACAGCCGCCAGTCAGCAGACATACCTAGAGGACCTCGTGGGTGCAGAGCATTGTCTGCACTGCCCAGTGTGTGAGAGAAGTATTCTGCCCATAATGAAATAAAAATGACATGTTTTTTCCCATAAGTAACATATCAGCAAGTGTAAAATAATGTAATTCACATGAATCAAGTTTTATATCCTATGTCTCTTCCACAATTCATTCCTTTTTGTCCCTCAGCAAATTCACTCGACACAGTTTTTATTGGATCTCCTCCATTGCACTTACAAGTCTTCTTTCTCTAAACTTGAATCCTGTGGCACTCTCTTCATTGATTCAAACACTAAACTCTCGGCAGATAATTTAGTAATTTAGTTGACTCGGCAAAACCGTCAAGCTTTTGATTTTGAGGTAGGGCTCGACAGTCAGACCATCTGGGATTGAATTATTTAAAACTTTCTTATTGTTTATGTCAAATGTGTGACTATATTAGGCTGAAATATAAGTAAATAAGAAAACCTCTTTTAGTGACTCTTAAGTGCATCCTCATTTGTGCCAGCTGCTTGATCTGTATACATTGCTACATTATTGGATCATGAGTTAAGCCAAAAATATGGGATGATATGATATAAGCCATCACGATTGTGTATTCTGCCTCATCAAGGAAGTGGCAATTATCTCTGCTATTCTTAAAAGCAAAGGATACATCATCAAAGAAGCCATAAGGCATCAACCTTTCTTTAAAATTTATAGTCTACTACAATTTTGCATGTCTGTATGTCAGTGAATTAGTATTACAAGTGTTCATTAATTACTCAGACTCAATGGACTATGTAAAAAACAATTCAAGTGCGTTAAGGATGGATCATCCATTATAGATACATTTATCAATATCAATAAAATAATATTCCAATTTAATGTGTTTGTACTTATGTTGCTTGCATTCATTCCTAGATTCTATTTGTCTTCATTTTGCCCCAAAATTTGTTTCTGAAAATATCTGCATGTATTCCCCTTGCTTCTCTCTTAAGTGATTATCAACCACTTAGGAAGTTAACAGTCACTTTATTATAGTGACAACAGAACCAAATTAATATCTCACCCCCCAAAAGGTGATTTTTTTTAAAAGCTACTACAGAAACATGATCACACTTTCAGAAAATTAAGATGAGAAAGACAGCAGAAAAGATAAAGAAAAATAAAGGAAACTAACAAACAATGGAAGGATTTTTTTGTTTTGTCTTTTTAATCTTCACCAGAGGATATACCTTTAAAAAAAAAAAGAAGATTTCAGAGAGAGAGAGGAAGGGAGAGAGGGAGAGAGGGAGAGAAACATCAATATGAGAGAGAAATATTGATCAGCTGCCTTCTGTACACTCCCCAACCAGCGATTGAACCTGCAACCCAGGTATGTGCCCTGACTGGGAATGGAACCCTAGACCTTTTGGCATACAGGATGACACTCCAACCAACTGAGCCACCCAGCCAGAGCCTCCTAGAATTTTTAAGTCATGAGCAAACAAAAGTAGATTATGTACTTTAGTATTCAATAGAGTCATATTCAAAATTCATAAAGACTTTAAATCTTTATTTATTTTTATGTAAACCTATTTCAAAATAAACAATGCTTGATAACTTGAAAATTTCAGAGAAAATGTTAAGGTTTTCATTGCACCAGGTTTTTTATGTTATAATTTCCACAGTAATGTGATTTGCAGTATAGAATTCTAGCTGCTGCTGAAAATGACAATATGCTGATACCTATATAGCTCTTCCCTACACACATTTGTCATATATATTTACTGTCTTTAAACAATATCTCTTATCATTTGTCTATTTCACTTAATTGCCTACACATTTCTAATAGCTCCATTTCCTAATTTCTCTTTATTGAAATGTTAAATATTGTTTATGAGGTTCTTAAAAGCCTTCCCAAAATAATAACTACATATTATAGTTACACTGATTTTCGTAAGAAAAAACCAGTGTTTGAAAAAAGAAAAAGTATTATTTTAGTATTATTACTTAAAATATTACAAAGAGTAGTACATATGTCTCAAAAGAAAAAGTATTTTAAATGTTTACATTAAATACTCTGAAATAGTCTTGAACAGAATTTTTTTGGTAAACCATGTTGCAGTCTTTTACCAATGTCCTCTGGTTCAGTATAAATGATATGGTACATTTGCATTCAAATTCATGGAACTTTTCAAATCTGTTTCCCATTTAGCTGGCCAGCCAAAAACAATATTTTCATTTGTAAACAGCTGTTTCATAATCAACTCTTTTGTACTACGTGGAATTGCATAAAAGATAAAAAAACTTTATTTAAAATATAGGAATTGCATTAATCCACTGCAAATCATTGATTAGTTTTTGTATACTACCACACAGTTTAACTTATAAGGAAAGATTTTAAGGAAAATTTAATCTTGTGTCCAAATATAACATTACTTTAAACATGAGGTCATCTAAACATCTGTCTCCAATATATCACTGGGGATTTAAATCAAAAGTCTGCTAAACATGTACAATCATTTTGAAAATAAATAACAGGACAAATTTTGTCTTGATTATGATTATCATGCATTTTAAAAGGAAACATTTATTCTAATAAGAAAAGTCTGAACTAATTTAAACTTTATTGACATTAAGTAGTTTCATACAAGAATAAGATATTTCATTTATTTGCTGCTTAACAATATTTATATTTTAACATTTCAACATTATGCCCTATTTGTTTATTTATTTATATATTTTTAATTGCAAAATATTTAAGGAAAATTTTCAAGACATAAAATGTTTCCACTCAGTAACTGAAAAACTAATATTCTTTCTGAACTTTCCTTCCTTTAGGGCAAATATGAATCCTCAGCAAGAACTAAAACAGTTCTATCCAGTTAATTTAATCTTGCTTTATGCTTTAAAATAAAATAAATATGGTTAATTTCAAAAGACAGTTAAGGCAATAATTTCACTCCAAGACTTTACACTAAGTAAAAAAAAATCAATGTATTTTTAAGAGAATGTAATTAAACTTAAACACTACACCTTACTGTAGAATTTCATTTGTGTCTATTAAGAATACTTTAACTCAGCAATAGAATGACTTCAAAAACCAGTTAATATGTAAGATGAATTAGCATTAAAAATAAACCAAAATGCTTAATCTTCAAAACAGTTTCCAAAAGTAAACAAACATTAGCAGTTGAAAAGCTGGAGAGAAACAAATTAAAACATGACTGAAAAACACATTCTACAAAAACACACCATAGCTTTCCCTAATGTGACAGAAATCACCAAAAATCCAGCTGAAAAGGATATTAGTGTCCAGGCTGATAAAATTGTCACCAAGTATAACTGTAAAAGGTGGTAGTTGTGGGTTTCTGAACAGCCTCCGTTCTTTTCTTCTTCCTGCCCACGTGCGGACCCGCGGATAGCATGGGCCATGGGAATTTCAGGCCACGTATTCTGCCTTGGTAAGAGAACCAGGTGAAGCGCTTCCCAGCACTGTGCATGGAACAGCTTAAAGGCAAGACGTATGTCTTCCTGGCCTTGGATGCCCATTGCCTAGAGCTGCAGCTGACACATATCTGCAGGTTGGCAATGCGTGGTCAGTGCATAAGTGAGTTAATGAAAGGAGAATCTAGCTAAAAACCAAGCAATGTTGCCCTGCTTCAGTTTAAACTCCCTACTAATAAACTGCCTTGGTTTTCCCATCTACAAATGAGGCTAATTTTTGACCTCCACCCTCACTGAAGTTTTATGAGAAATGAGTAAAAACATATGTGCAAAAGTATCTGGATCACTCACAGTAGGTGAACAAGTGTAATTATTACGATGATTAGCAGCAATACATTGTGGGACAAAAGTAGGTTTACAGTTGTGAGTAGGTAAAATTGAGGCTATTCCTGTAATATTATTTATTAATTATTGCATTATTTTCCATAAGAAAAGCCATAAAGCTACTTTTGCCCCACTCTGTATATGTAGGTTAAAATTATATATGCAGAGAAACTGAATGTGAGATAAAGTATTTATTAAAAAAAATATTTTGAAGAAGCTTAAAGTTGAATTAACGTGCTCACCAAAACAATGTAACATGTTGAAATATAGACAAATTCATTTGGAAATAAAAGAACTGGGGGCTCAGAAATCCCTTCAGAAATGTTGCCTTGTGGTTTCACTGTTTTAAACTTTAGAATATTTTGAGAACTTGATAGTTAATGTTTTTGCGGATTACCATGGGAAAAAAATCAAATGTTCTTATATAGTTAACACAACTGAGTTTATCCCAGATACTAGCTTTCCCATTCCAAAAAAATTAATAATATACTAGATGGCTAAAAATGCCTATTCAGCATAAGCAACATAAAAAGCATCTATTCTTGTGTTGTTAGTGGTTTTCTCCAAAACTTAAACAAGCACAGATATGATCTAAGTAAGAAATGTTTAAAGTTATACTAATCTTTGTGTTAAAATAGCACATATTTTTATCTCTATTATTATTTCTGTCAATTAACTCAAATCTTTAAAAAAAAACACTAAAATGTAAAAAATGATGTGGCTTTAGTACAGTTTCCATTTGTATAGTTTTCATTTCTCTGAACTTTGGAATCAGCTGGAGCAATTTTTAAAATGGTAAATCCTGGGCCCAACACCCCTCCCCACAAAGATGCTGATTTAGTCGATCTGGGTGTGGCTCAGGCATTGGGATTTTTAAATTGTTTGCGGGAAACGAGTAAACTCGTCATATTGCTTTTTATACCAAAGCACGGGAGACGAATTTTTTCCAAAAACAATGAGTAGAGACAGATTCCGTCAAATATGGAGGGCCTGGCATTTCAACAACGAAAATGTGCAAGACAACTCAGATAGACTTTGCAAAGTCAGACCATTATTGGATTTCTTTCTTCCCGTTACGACGCGATTTGCCGGGAAAATGCCCGATTACATTGGGTTAAAGTTACACAGGTGATTCTGAGAAGCCATCAAGGCCTTGGAATATTACTATCTTGGAGGGAAGAATTCTAATAATAACAAAAACTGCCTGTTTAAGGGTACATACTTGTGCCAAGCAGCTGGCTAAGCACTTCACAACAATTTTATGGGAAAAGATTGCTACTAGTTCCTACTTTATGAATAAGGACTTGACAGTTAGAAGGGGTAAGAAACTCTCCCAAGGTCCTGCCACTATTCCTGAGCTGAGAGAGAACTGTGGGGCAGTGGGAACTGTGTCACTGACTGTCACCCCTGACTGAATGCCACCGAGGTCCGAGCTATGCTTTAAACCAGGTTCTACTTAAGGGCAAGTCAGAGTGTCTGCCGGTGAACCAAAGTGATGGCAGAATTGCCTTCTGGGATAGAAAGACACTACAGTTAGCAAGATATTAGAAATGCCCATTTTTCTCCTTAGCCTGACTGTCAGAATAAATTGCAAACTTTCTCAAAATAAGAATGTTTGAGGCCTAGAACACTCCCAGGCAGTGTTCTGGTCTAGCTGCATACCTCTCAGTCGTCATGGACACAGGATGGAACAATGAAATCATTATTTGACTATTATTTTTTAGTTGCTAGTCAGCATAGGATTCTGTCTGCAAGCTGTATCCCCGAATTCCCTTTGGATAAGGGGAGCTGTCCCTCCTGGTAGTGACAGAATAACCACAAACAGCACGAGCCCTTCTCAGGGGACAGTCATCTTTATCTGTCAATATTAGTCAGTTGAGAAACAGAGATGCAGGCAGCTGAAAAAACAGTCTGACTGTTTTAAGTTTACAGGTGGCCTTCTCATGGAAAGTTTTAGACACTGAAATTCCTTTTTCAAGTTGAAAACGTTTGGACAAAAAGGGACAGGATTTGGCAGCGTTTTAACGCAATGTGTCTAACAAGCTTGCGAAAACAAAGTATCACCTTTTAGAGAAGCTTGGTGAACCAAGCACCAGCCTCTGGCAGGCAGGCTCAGCTAACTGCTACCACTCTTCCTATGCTACACATTCCTCGTGGTTAAAATCCGATCAGCCACACGTACCTGCTGTCACAGAGCCTGGTATGCACAGCACACTTAAGAAATGTTTTCTGAATGAGTTCACGGACATTGGGGAGAACTAATTCAAAAAATATTTCTGAAAGTCAAATTCTGTACACAGTAACATAATAATGTCAGCATGTAAATAGTAGGTCAGCAGCCTAAAGCCCAGCTAGAAACTATTTTGATATGTCTGTTTATTTGCTCATGCATGTGAGTGTGGGTGTGTGTTGTTGGCTTGGGAGAAACCAGGATGAAAACACCAAAGGGCATTAGACTGACAATTCTGTAACCATTAGCAGCAAGGATCAGACACTTGGGGTTCCATGAAAGATACCTGTTGTGCTTTCCCCAGCATCTGGGGCAATGAAGCAGACAGGGCTGGTTTATTTTGTCGGTGGTGGCTTAAAACCCTTTTCCTGATTGGCCTATCATAACTTAAACTTTTTGTGGGGAAAGGCACTGCTTGGAGCCTAACCCAAGGAATAAAGTACAATTAATTAAACTGGTCAGTTTAGCTACTACAATAAAATTTTCCTACAGTAAAATCAGGGTTTTAAAAAAACAGATTAGAAGGCTATTTACAAAAGTCAGAAAAGTGTGGGGTGCCATGATGGATAGCCCTGGACAGTCCCTGAGAGAGAACAGTGAATGCTGAGGTTGAAGGATTGGAAAAAAATAAAGAAACTAATGAGAAAAGGAGAGACAGTTAATTATCAGTTTGGGTAATAATTTCGCCTTCAAATCTTGGGAAAAGGGCTGATAGACCCTGGTAAATCTATAAATCAGCAGTTGTCAATCAGGTGGTCTCTCTATCACTGGGTGGGATATTGAAATAGCTAAGTTAAGAACAAGGTCTTTATTACTTGTCTTAGTTAATAATGCTTGATAAAATTTGCTCCAAATAATACCCTGCAATTTTAAGATCCCAAAATTACTATGAATGATGAATATAATTGAATACCTACAAAAATATAAATGCCTTTCTCTTTTAAAGAAAGTAGGACTTTGGGGGAAGGGAGCAACTCAAGTTACTTGATAGGCTGACCTGTGGGATGTGAATTGAGAATCACTCCTATAGACCCTCTATGGAATATTGAAAAGGAAATTTCCAGAAACAACCTAATGACTCTATTTTGGGAATAGAAAGACCACTACATCTGGTGAAAACTAAGATTATATTAATGATATCCAGGTTTAAGAACAAAACAAAACTCTACCACCCCAAATTAGAACTGAGCAAAAATAAGATTAAGTTTCTAGAAGGTAAACACAAAAATACAGTTTACATTATAAATTATAGAACAGAATTATAGTTAGCATATGCTCACTCTATAGTGTGTCACTCATCTATGAATATATTTTTAAATGTTTGGAATATGCCTAAATACTTCTACGTGTTTCCCTCTCCATTAATAACTCTTATTGAGTGCTGGGCACAATTATAAGCATTTTACATTTATCAACCCAACTGATGCTCCCAACAGCCTTATGAAGTGCATTACAATGTATCTGTATTTTATGCATGAAGCATGGAAATTTTAAACTGCCTCCCAGGGAAACACATCTAGTGAGTGTTAGAGTCAGTATCTGATGCCAGGTAAACATCCAAATCCCCTCAGGCCACCACCTCCCTGCATTACCTCTACTCATTCTGTAAGGTAAAGTTCACTATTAAAACATGGATGTCTTTTGATAGGGTGCCATAATTTCCTCTTTGTTGATTGATCTCATTTGTACCTATTTTATTGCTTAGTTCCCATAAGTGTACTCAAAAGTTTGCCATCTATTTTTGGAAAGCTATGTGATTTCCAAACAAAGATCTGAGAACAAAAATTAGGTAGATCAATGTTTTCATATATAGTATATATATTTCACACACACACACACACACACACACACACACACATGCATGCGAATGAATTAAATAGCTCCTTGGGATAGCAGAGTAGGAACTTAATAGATCAGAAAAGAAAATTAAGATTAGGTTGCTATGACATCACTGAAGAAGTACCCTGTCATGTAACTACATGTTTCTCTATTATCTGCAACACATGTGGAAATAACTCAGCTGTTCCTGAGGGGGTGTGGGGCAAGTACAGAGATTGACTTAAAAAAACACAACTAACACAGTGACCTTTGAACTTGAGAAAAAATACCTACCTCCAACAGCAAGCATCTTAACCATTAGTCTATACTTCTTATTATCATCCCTAGGAAATCAGGTGTTGGGAAGAAAGAAGGCCACATTCATGTGTAGTCAAGATCCAGAAAGACATGCAGAATCAATGGGAATTTAAGTACCTAGATTAAAATCCCTCCAAGATTGACATCTACTTAGAGCAATCAGAGCAAGAAAATTAAGACCCTTTGGATTTCCATTTTCTCCCTTTGCTGCTATCTCATATAATAAAAGGGTAATATGCAAATTGACCCTAACAGCTGAACAACTGGGAATGACTGGTCACTATAACATCCACTGACCACCAGGGGGCAGACACTGAATGCAGGAGCTGCCCCTTGGTGGTCAGTGCACTTCCACAGGGGGAGTGCCACTCAGCCAGAAGATGGCTCATGACTGGCCAGTGCAGCAGCAGTGGTGGAAGCCTCTCTTGTCTCCACAGCACTACTAAGGATATCTAACAGCTTAGGCCTGCTCCCTGTTAGTTGGACATCCCCCAAGGGTTCCCAGGCTGCCAGAGGGATTTCTGACTGGCAGCTTAGGTCTAATCCTTTATCAGTCAGACATTCCTCGAGGGGTCCCAGACTGCTAGAGGATGCAGGCCAAGCTGAGGGACCCCCTGAGTGCACAAATCCTATATATAAAAGGCTAATATGCCAATCAATCAAATGGCAGAATGACTGGTCACTATGACATGCACTAACCGCCAGGGGGCAGATGCTCAACACAGGAACTGTCCCTTGGTGGTCAATGCGCTCTCACAGGGGAAATGCTGCTCAGGCAGAAGCCAGGCTCATGGCTGGCAAGCACAGCAGCGGTGTTGGGAGCCTCTCCCTCCTCCGTGGCAGCGCTAAGGATGTCTGACTAACAGCTTAGGCCCACTCCCCATGGGCCTAAGCTGGCAGTCAGACATCCCCTGAGAGTTCCTGGACTGCAAGAGGACACAGGCCAGACTGAGGGCCCCCTGCCCCCACCAAGTGCATGAATTTTGTGCAATGGGTATCTAGTTTTAAGAATAAAAGAGGCTCTAGTTAAGAATAAAAGGAATAGTAGGCAGTGTGGTTTCTGGGGTAATGTCTGAATTTGGTGGCAGGTGAGCAGCAATGATTCTCCTCATCACTGATGACATACATTAGGCATGGAGGAAACTGGACCAGCTCCTTCAGATCATTTAAGAAACAATGTATGCTCTAGTACCTTGATGAAAGGTTTAAAGTTTTAAAAATTAACACTCAAAATTGAGAACCAAAATAAACTGGCATTCATTCAGGCATCTATATATTCATTCATCAAATGTTTATTGAGTACCTATCCTGTGCCAGGTTCTCTTTTAGGCACTGAGGATATAGCAGGGTACCAAACAGACCATGATGGTTATTCTCATGAAGCTAATTGTTTACTGATATAAATATGAAGACCATGTCTTAATATCTGTCATTATTGTACATCAAGTGTATTTGACAATTAATATTATGCATTTGGACATTTAAATAAACATGTCAGTGTTACAGCTCAACCAGAAGGTTGTTGGTTCAATTCCTGGTCAGGGCACATGCTCAGGTTGCGGGTTCAATCCCCAGTGGGGGGCATTCAGGAGGCAGCTGATCTATGGAGTGCTCTCACATCAATACTTCATTCTTACAGTGATGTTTCTCTCTCTTCCTCTTTCTCTCTATCTCAAAATCAATAAAAATGTATTTTTTAAAGTGTGACTTCCCTTGTGTTTATTCAAATGCAAGAATACATCAATTCATTTAAACTGCACAAATCATAACCCAAACACAGATATTTTCCAATGTAGAAATCGTTAATTTGCTAGCAACCTACACATACTAAGGACCACTGCAACCCCCATTTTCTCCAACCTTGAAGCCCCCTTTATTACATAGTTCTTTGGTTCCCATTTCCCTTTTGGTCCTCTCCTGCTGTCTGACTACTCAACCTTGATACATACATCCACTCATATCTGCACACATATGTGCCAGGAACAAATATGTGGAGTGAGAACCTCTGGAATCCATTTACCCTTGTCCCTTAGGACCAGAGTCTCTCTGAGGTTGAAAGAGACCTAAGATGCTTCTACTTATTAACACTCTCAATATGCAAAAAAAGTAAAGAACTGCCAACCTAAAATGTAGTTTATTATAGATACTTACATTTTACATATTAATGCATTTAACACACACACAATTGCAATGACAAAGGCAATAATTTTATGTCTAGTTTTATTAGCAAGAAATGTCAAAAGTTTAAATTTATGAGGTCCTCTGTGAATGTGAGGCCCCATTCAAATGACCCTCCTGGTCCTACCCGCAACCTTTTCCTCTCCGCTTCTGGCACATCCCTATCTCATTGCCCAAGAAGACATCAGGCTATCTGCACATATTGAGCACTCGATCTCATTCCCTACTGTTAGCATCCCTAGGAATCTCCAGTGAAGTAATCCTCACAAGAGCACAGGACCCTACACTTAGGCTTTAGGGTCTTAAATGCCCGGGGGTTCAAGATTCCTATTGGTGGTATTTCACACTTAGTACAGTTTTTAAAAAATAAGATTTTTGTGGCTCCCCACAAATTAAATAACATGATGTTCTAGGAGGAAATGCACTCTGATTGCAAATCACTAACGTAAAACTACAGATTCCTGGAACATGACTTACACATTTATGGCATTACATGAAACTATATTTTTCTCATCCATGGTAACTCCATTTTTTTTCTTATATATTTGCCTTATATGTTTTTCCTATACATGGTAACTGTGAGTCTTTTTAAAAAATTTTAGCTTGTGCCCTAACTGGTTTGGCTCAGTGGGTAGAGCCTCAGCCTGTGGACTGAAAGGTACCAGAATTGCTTCTGGTCAAGAGCATGTACCTTGGTTGCGGGCACATCCCAGTAGAAAGTGTGAAGGAGGAAGCTGATCGATGTTTCTCTCTCATCGATGTTTCTAACTCTCTATCCCTCTTCCTTCCTCTCTAAAAAATCAACAAAATATATTTTTTAAAAAATTTAGCCTGCTCACAAAAACTTGCCATCCATTACTAACTTACATAAATCATGGAAAGTAACAGACTTCCTTTTTGAATTTACAATCCTATATAATAAAAACCTAACATGCTAAGTGTCTGGTCATCCGTTCAACCAATCAAAGCATAGTATGCTAATGATATGCTAAGGCCGCTCAACCACTCGCTATGACATGCACTGACCACCAGGGGGCAGATGCTCCAACCAGTAGGTTAGCTTGCTGCTGGAGTCTGGCTGATTGGGACTGAGTGAGACAGAATGGACACACCCTGGAACCCTCCCATAGTTCCTCCTTAGTTAGCCAAGCTGCTGCATCCCGCCCCAGCACTGATCATGCACTGGTGGGGTCCCTTAGCCTGGCCTGCGCCCTCTTGCAATCCAGACTGAGGGCTCTACCCTCCCCCAAGAGCAAGAATTTTGTGCACTGGGCCTCTAGTATAAAATATTTCTGTATATAGTTCTACATTGAGATATACATTAGGTCAAAAAATAAAAGTTTTACTTTAATGCTGCTCTGTGAAACTACCACTTCTATGAAGAATATTCCCTCTGCAATTGGCAAAATAAGGTGCTATGAAAGAGTTCAAAGTACTTGGCTTCTAAACTAGAATATATTTCCTTTATCTCTGCTACATTTACGGCACATAAGCAAAATAGGTCTCAGTAGAAGTGTATTGCTTTGTGGCAAATGCAATTTAAATAAAAACAGATTTATTGAGTGGCTATTATAGTCTAAACATTATGCTAGGCCTGGAGATAAAAAAATAAATAAACAAAGATTTGGTCTTTACCTAAAGGGAGCTCATTCTCTGCAAGACTTAAAAAACAAGAAATAGATCCAGCGTAATCTTTTAAATTAATCACAAAAAAATAAAGTAATTGTGAAAAGCATCCATGTAGAGTGAAGCATAATACTATGGAGTACGTAAGCATGCCAATGAAAACACTTTTAGTACATATAATAATGGATAATGGCTATTTAAATACCTATTATTGAATGTGCAGATAATACATTTTTAAACTATGGAATATATAAATTCAGCAAGGGTCACATAGACATTATTACCATTGCTTTTGAAAAATAATAATAATAACTTGGGTGCCAGTATCTCTACTTTTCTTTCTTTTTTCCCCCTTCTTTGTTTCTCTGTTGAGCTTCTAATGTCCAGCATGTGTGCACAAAAGAACAGAAGATATAGGCCAATACAGAGCTCTATGAAAACATGAAAGAAAAAGTAGAAAGGAAAAAGAAGTCTCATTTCTTGATATTCAAGCAGGCAAACATAAGACTATATTGCTCTGTAAAATAAAGATGCTGATATGTCTTACAATTTTGATATCACATTCCTACTTTCAACTTAACATAAAGTAAATATTTTCTTAATATAACTAAAATTGCTCAACAAAAAAAAATACTAAAGAGGCTTAGTATTTCTTATAGTAAGTAGTTTCAATATTCACTTTCTTTACAGTTTTCCTAAAATGTCATAGCTGTATAGATTTCTCATTCAAAGAGAAGTAATAATTGTTTAACTTCATAAACATTTAATATTTTTTAAAAAAATAGGAAAGTTATACTACCATCTTGTGGTTAAAAGTTCATTTACAGGAGCAAGGACTTCTGATATTTCCCATTAACTAACTCCACAATACAGTGTGTGTTAATCTAAAATTAAAAATTAAAAAACTCATGTTTGAAATTTATGTTCAAGAAAAACATATTTTCATATATGGCACTCACTTTCTTATGTTAAAGTCCAGTTGATTAAAACAAGTAATGACATTATAAGTGGCTGCTTCAGAGAGAGAAATTAAAAGAAATGTACACTTAGTACTCCAGGTCGTGCTCACAGAAGCTTATAATTTACTATGAGAGTAATATACACTCTAACACTGAAACTTTAGAGAAACAAAATTATGAACTCTAGGAGTTTCATTTTTACAAGGTAGTCTCCAAGACCTACAAGCAAGCAATATGACATTTATGCTAAGCTTATTAACAATTTTTGTTTTACTCCAGAATTCCACTTTAATTAAGAAAGCAAGACCACCACAGAGAAAATAAATATTGCAGCAACATAGTTTCTTCCATATCTCTTAGAAACATAAACCTATTTTCCCATAAACTAAGAATAACAATTAAATTTAAAAATTAATTCAAAAGTACAGTCCTCTATATTTTTCCGATGTATAATTCTTTATCATCTATGCAAAGCACCTGTTCCAAATGTTTTACAACAGTGGTATCTAATTAGAAGTTAACACACTTCTACAGAAAGTCTACAGAAAGCCTTTTCTTTTTAGCATACTGCCAAAATTATAGGAAGACAGCGCCATCTAAAGGTATGCACAAGTACTGTGTGGAGTTTTTAGTTTATCCACTGTGATAAAGGAGCCAAGCAGCTAAGCAGATGTATTGACCTAGAATAGCGGTTCTCAACCTGTGGGTCACGACCCCTTTGGGAGTCAAACGACCTTTACATGGGGGTCGACCTTTACACGGGGGTCGCCTAAATCCTGCCTATCAGATTATTTACATTACGATTCATAACAGTAGCAAAATTACAGTTATGAAGTAGCAACGAAAATAATTTTATGGTTGGGCATCACCACAACATGAGGAACTGTATTAAAGGGTCAAGGCATTAGGAAGGTTGAGAAACACTGCCCTAGAAGGAAGCGCATCTTTGGAGAATTACTTGTAATTTAATTTAGCTCAAAGTGTTTTGATTTATCTCCATAATGATTCTCCAAAATAATTATAATAACAACAAAAACAATAAAAACTAATGTCTCCCATAATTGTATTACTCTGATATGGTACACTTGATGACCCATACATATTGGTAAATTTTCCAAAGAAATAGCATTATGGCATGTTTCATCTCTTCCTTTCTCGATATCTCTCCTCTTCCCCCTTCCTTTCCTTTCCCTTCCCCTCCCTGCCCCCCCTCTCCCTGTAAAACTTTTAGCCATGATTCTATCTTAGGTGTGATTCAATTCTATTGAAACATATATTTTACTAGGGGCCCAGTGCACGAAATTCGTGCACGGGTTGGGGGGAGCAGGGGATCTCTCAGCCCAGCCTGCCCCCTCTCACAGTCTGGAACCCCTCAGTGGATGTCCTATGATGGCCCCAGTCTGCCAGGCACCTTGTGTGTGTGTGTGTGTGTGTGTGTCGCCACTGGGGACCTGCCCCCAGCCATATCTGAGGCTCAGAGCAGTCCTCCTGTGTGTGTCTGCCTGCTGGGGGCCTGCCCCCAGGCACACCGTCAAGGCTTGGAGTAGGCACCCCCTCTATGTTGATCTCTCAGACTCTTGCCCTCCCCTGCATGTTCTCTTTTTTGAGGTGTGGCCAGGGCTGGGTGCTGCCTGCCTCCCAAGCTTGCCTACTGCTCATCTTCCTCCAGCCACCAGAAAGCAGGGAAAACCCCGCCTCGTGGTTAGGCCAGCCTTTTCCTGCTCCCTGATATCCGGAAGAGACCTGGGGAGCCGCCAAGCAGGCTCCCAGCCCCCAAGAGCTTGCTTTCCCACTCCCCAGTGGCCCCCAAAGGGCCTGGGGAGCCGCCAAGCAGGCCGCCGACTCTTTCCCACTCACCAGTCTCCTGCTGCCTTCCTTTCCCACTCCCCGGTGCTGCCAAGGGGTCTGGGGAGCCGCCAAGCAGGACCCCGGCCCTGCTGCCTTGCTTTCCTGCTCCCCAGTGCCCCGCAAAGGGCCTGGGCAGCCACCAAGCAGGCCCCCAACCCCCACTGCCTCTTTCCCGCTCCCCGGTGCTGCCAAGGGGTCTGGGGAGCCGCCAAGCAGGACCCCACCCCTGCAGCCTTGCTATCCTGCTCCCCAGTGCCCCGCAAAGGGCCTGGGCAGGCGCCAAGCAGGCCGTAGCCTCTTTCCCACTCACCAGTACCCTGCTGCCTTGCTTTCCCGCTCCCTGGTGCCCTGCAAGGGGCCTGGGCAGCTGCCAAGCAGGCCGCCAACCCTGCTGCCTCTTTTCCACTCGCCGGCCCTGGGTCCTGCGCTGTTCCGCCCTGCAGCCACTCTGTGCACTCGGGAGGTCCCTCAGCCCGGCCTGTGTCCTCTCACAGTCTGGAACCCCTCTGGGGATGTCCACCTGCTGGCGTGACTGACCAGCCTGGGTGATGGGCTGATGGCTGTGTGCAGGCTGGCCAAGCCCCCCAGGAACGTCCCTCACTCCATTGGGTTGTGGCCAGCGTGGGTGACGGGCTGATTGGCGCTTTTAGGTTTTAAGGCTGTCCACAGCTCCCATTGACCCAATGTCCCAGCAAGGCTGGCTGGACACAGGTTTCTGAGGTTTGTTTATCTTCTGTAATTGATGCTGTTCCTTTAAACCGGGGCCTAGACATGTAACGAAACCTCCTCTCTGCTTCACCTCGCGGAGTCTATACTGCAACAATGTTATACTCTTAGACTCAGGCCAGGTCTTCCCTTCAGCTCCCAAGGATTCTATGATTGTTATTATGTTGCAAACGTGTGTTTTGCCTTGAGCCAGTTTAAGCGGAGCAGGCGCAGTTTCACTTTCACTCCTGCTGCAATGGAAGCTGCCGTTTACTCAGGTCCATGAGTGGCGGCCTCCATGTTGGCTGGGCTAATTTGCATACAGCCACTCTGATTGGCTGGTGGGCGTGGCTTACCCCATCTCAGAGAAATGGTTAATTTCAATATTACACTTTTATTAGTTAAGATTATTCTTTCTCCAACTTTATATCTTCCTCCTACAATAGTCCATTCTAGTTTTTCTGGACAGTCAATTAAACTCACCCTTGCTACCAGATTCATGCAAACAAAAAGGCTCAAGATACCTATTTTATGCAACCTAAATTCCCTCATTTATCACAAACAGGTTTGTTTGTTCAATCTGCTTTGAGGCTGTTCTCACTCCGGTAAGTCCTTCTGGTGTCTAGTTACATACAGGTTCAATGACCAATCACCTGAGGATTGAGACTCAGTTCATTCCTAATCAATTGCCTGTAGGGGCTGGAAGAAAAGGGATCACCCATTGATGCCGATAGACCCCTACTGGTTAATATGGAGGATTTCATATTGTGCTATGGCTGATATTTAAAGATCTAGCTAAAACAATAAATGGCCTGTTTCACCAAGGGCAAACTCTGTTTGTTCATCAATATTCGAGTTCCAAAGCAACTACAATATTTAACCCAGCCAGAAGGACAACAGGCCTTATGAAGGTAACACTCTATATGCGGCTGCCAACCTGATTTATCATTCTGCACACTATGGGGTAGTGGGTAGGAGTACAAACTTTGAAAGCAAAGAGAATACAGTTTGAGTCCATGCTCTGGCACTGGCCTTGAGCAAGTTATTTAATATCTCTGAGCTTCACTCCCCTCATCTTCAAGAAATTATAAATTAATATAAATGACTTAAGCAAAAGAAGGTGCTTTGCACTTAGTAATTATTCAATAAAAGTTAGTACATAAAATTTATCTTGCAGTTTCCCATTTGTCTTATTAAAATTATTGACTAGATAATTAGGTAAGATCCACCTAATCCACACAAACACCCACAGAAATTCATTTGTGACTTTTTAAGACAGCAAAAAGAATGAATGAGAAAGACTGAACTCAAAATAAGGATGTGTGCAATTATATAAAAAGAGAAAATGGTATTTGAAGGTCTAATATCAGTTTCAAAATTTATCTCTGAAACAGTTTTGAAAATCATTAGAGTCCATGTGACTTGATTCCATGTTACTTTTTTCTGTTAGAAATTGGTCTGCAGGGCACAAAGGAGTTGGATATATAAATCCAACAGTATCTGCAAATGGATAATGCTGAAGCCAGAAAGCAGATGGGCTTGTTCAGGGAGATAACAGAAGGTGCGAGACATAAAACTTTAGGACCCTGAAGAACGTATTTTTTTTTTTTCAATTACAGTTTATGTACAATACTAGATTATTTCAGGTGTAGAACCCATTGATTAGACATTTATATAACTTAGGAAGTCTTTACCTCACTAAAACTAATACCCATCTGATACCATATATAGTTATTACAATATTATTGACTAAACTAGAGGCCCAATGCACGAAATTCATGCAAGAGTAGGCCTTTGCAGCCCCAGCTGCCTTGACCCTACAGCCCTGGCTTCGTCCAGAAGGGTCGTTCCACTGTTTGGCCGTTTGGTCGATTTGCATATTACGCCTTTATTATTATAGATTGTTACAGATTCCCTATGCTGTACTTTGCATCCCCATGACTATTCTGTAACTGCCAATTTGTACTTAATCTCTTCACCTTTTTCACCCATCCTCCCAAACACTCTACCATCTGACAACTGCCAAAATGTTCTCTGTATTTATGAGGCTGTTTCTGTTTTGCTTGTTCATTTACTTTGTTTTTTTACATAGATTCCACATATAAGTGAAATCTTATAGCATTTGTCTTTCTCTGTCTGACTTATTTTATTCAGCACAATACCCTCTAAGTCCATCCATGCTGTTACAGATGGCAAGATTTCATTCTTTTTTATGCCTGAATCATATTCTGTTGTATTTATGCACTACTTCTTTTTTTTTTTAATCTTCATCAGAGGAAATTTTTTCCATTGACTTTTTTAGAGAAGTGGAAGGGAGGAAGGAAGAAGAGAGAGAGACATCAATGTAAGAGAGACACATGGATTGGTTGCCTCCCACTCAGGCACTGACTGGGGCTGGGGACAGAACCTGCAACCAAGGTACATGCCCTTGACTGAGAATTGAACCTATGATCCTTAGGTCCAACACTCTAACCATTGAGCCAAGCCAGCGAGGGCCACTTCTTTATTCTTGATGAACACTTAAGTTGTTTCCATATCTTAGCTATCTATAATAATAAAAGCATAATATGCTAATTAGACTGGATGTCCTTCCGGATGACCTTCCAGATGAAGCCTCGGCTGCAAGGGTCCCAGGTGCCAGAGGGAAACTGGTGCTGGCAGCCAGAGGAAGGAAGGCCTACTTTTGCATGAATTTTGTGCATCAGGCCTCTAGTTGTAAATAATGTTGCAATGAACATATAGGTTCAAATGTCTTTTTGATTTAGTATTTGGGGTTTCTTTAGATAAATACCTAGAAGTGGAATTGCTGGACCCTTCTTTGTCTTTGTTATAGTCTTTGTCTGGTGTAAGTATTGCTACTCAATCTTCTTGGTTTGTTTCCATTTTCATGAAATATCTTTTCACATTTTTTTTTTTTTTACTTTCAGTCTGTGTGTCCTTGGACGTGAAATGAATCTCTTAATAGAGAGCATAAGTAAGACAGCAAGTTGAGTGGGGCGGGGTCTCAGGGAATCATCAGGGTGAGGCTAACTGTGTTAGGTTGATGGAGACTCAGATATGGCCAGGCCTGCACCTGCAGAAAGAATGCTCAGCAAAGAAACAATGACCTCAGCCAGCACATCTGTCTGGAAGAAAGCTGACTCTCCAGCCCTCACCCCAAAGCTAGACACTTCAGTTCCTCCTATGTCTCTGGTGACTTTGAACTTCTGCTCCAGTGCTGGAGCTCAGAGCCAGTGAGTTTAAATAAGTCTATGTGTGGGCCCTTTAAGAGGAATGCCTGGGAGTTCAGCAGCTGTCAGTTTCGCTCAGCCACCATCTCAGCCTCCTTGGTTTTCACAGCCACAAGCTTTGGGGACTTCTCTTCCTGACACTGGAACCCTGGACTGGGGGGCTCAGTGGGGAATGAGATCTCTGTCTCCTCAGGGGGCACCTGCACAGCCCAGATAATCCTCCCAATTTTTATCTGCCACACGTGGGTGTGGGACCAGCCCATTAGTCTTCACCCCTCCTACCAGTCTCAATGTGGCTCTTCCTTTATATCCTTAGTTGTAGGATTCTGCTCAGCTAGATTTCAGGCAGTTCTGAATGATAACTGTTCTGTAGTTTAGTTGTAGTTTTGATGTGCTCATGGAAGGAGGTAAGCACAGTGTTCACTTACTTCATCTTGAACGTCAATTTTTGAGGAAAGGGAAAAAGAGACAATAAAAAAGCAATAAGATGTGAAGGGGATAAAAGTCAACAGCAGATACAATTTTAAAAAGAAAAACTGGTCAGAGATGTAAAATTCCACAAATATTAAGTAAAATTAGGAATGAAAACCAGCAGTTAACAGTTTCAGCAGAAAGGTAAAGTCAGAATGCCAACTGCATTGGGTTGAAAACTGAGTGAGAAACTCTTCACAAAGTTTTACATTGAAAAGAAAAGAAACACAGGACCATAGCTTGAGATATGTGATGTGAACATGAGAAACACAATATGAAAAGAAAAATGCAATTGAGTTGTGTCCCCCCAAAAAGATGTTCAAGTGCTAACCTCTGGTAGCTGCGAATGTGACCTTCTCTGGAAAAGGATCTTTGCAGAAGGAATCAGGTTAGGATGAGGTAATAGTGGATTAGAGTGGGCCCTAATCGATGAGTGGAGGCCTCATAAGAAGAAGGTAATTTTGACACAGAAATAAATAGGGAGAGAAAGCCATGTGACAGCAGCTTAAGAACAAGAGGATTGTTGGCAACTGCTGAAAGCTAAAAGAGAGGCATGGAACACATTCTCCCTCAGTGCCTCCAGACGGAACCAGCCCTGCCTATACTTCGATTTCAGACCTTTAGTCTCCAGAACTGTGAGACAATAAAGTTCTCGAATATTACGTCACCCAGTTTGTGGAATATTGTTTGAACAAATACAAGGACTATTGATAACAAGCAAAAGATACAGATCTAACTAAATGCTTACAATGAGCATATAATAATGATCACAATAAAGTATGGAAATAACTGACACAAACATAAAGGGGTTTAAAAGGAAAAGACAATTGGTGAGAAAAAAATCAGTTAAAATCTAGAATAATTATAAGAAATCCTGTTTCATTCGTTTCCACATTAGATACCACCTACTTTAATCATAATGACATTTAAAAATAATTTGTACATATATTTTCATTTTGGGGTCCTGGAGTGAAAAATTATGTATAAATTTAAAAAATTATCATGGGCCTCTCTCAGAATATGGCAGAGATTTTAGACCTGAAGGTAATTTTTCTTCACTTTGTTTATTGAATGATTACAATGAAAGAAAATATTGTTGAAAGAAAGCATGTTGCAAGTATCGGTTGTCTGATGAACCCTAAGAATAATATTCTGTGGCTTGTGCCTCTGCTATTTATTCATCAATACAGTCAACAAATATTTCTGAGTACCTACTGTGGTGGACCTAAAACACCAGGTTCTTGTTGCTCTGAGATATCGTAGTCAAGAATTGGGTGGGAGAGTGCAGCAGGGGATAGATGAGAAAGGGCTGCTTTAATAAGATTTTCCTAAAATGGGTAGAAGTTGTTTCCTGTCAACTGAGTCATGTACCCATTTACTATACTTATACATTTAAGATGTCATTCAATTAAGGACAGTAAAATAGAAATCATTTGAAATGTGGTTATGTAATTCATATTTTATTTGTTCTTAAATTCATGTGTTTGAGATCTTTCTTTAAAAAAGATAAGACTACATTTTACTTAAAACACATCCCTTAAAGGTATTTTATAATTAATTTGAGCAGTAGAGTTGCTTCCTCCTATGTGGTTGAAATAAGGGGAATTTTTCCTCCCTAATTACCCAGATAATGGGTTCCAGTCTCCCTTTGATGTGTCATAAAGGCTCACCTGTTTCACTACAACCTGCTATTTATTATCAAACAATTGCAGTTTCCCAAATCCCAAATTTCCAAAGGTGCCATTTATCCAAATCACATGTGTGTCCCCTTTGCACCCATTCTAAAAAAGAAATTTCCTTGATCAAAATTTTAACCTTGATTACCCCCTGGTGCATCAGCTCTTTTATTACCTAGTCCAAATTAAAATCCAGAGGACTACTAGTATGCATACTGCCTGTTAAGGCATTTCTTTTAACTGCATTTTAACTATCATGGGTTTCAATAAGAAATGATAGAAATCTTGTGCAAATGAAGATATATAAAATCAGGAGTTTAAAAAATAAGATTTAAAATTATCCTATGCCTTTTATAGTAACCTTTTTAGGTTGAAAGCCTGGGACTCTCTCCCACCAGTACAATGCACATTGCACGTATACTCTCAACAGCTATTCTCCCAGAAGCCTGTCCACAAAGCCCACAGTTCCCTCAGCTCAAACAGGTCTTTCACTTCACTTTCTCATTTGACCCCTTGAAAGTATTAATGAGATAAACTGTGCAAAGTACTTGGAATTGTGTTTAAAGCAAAATTGGTAAACTTGCTTCCACAATACTATGACTAAAACTTCTCCAGGGAGATGCACAACATATAGAGAGTGACTGAAGACACACTGGGGTGTGTACTTACAAGATACAGGGAACTAGGGGAGGGCTGGAGAGGAGGAGACAGTAGCCTGTACATTGTGAAAAATAAATCAGATTTCCTGTCAGCATGGTGATCATGTAAATGATATATGGAGGGGGAATGTTCTAGGAAGCATTCTGAATGGAACTTACAGACCTTGAGGAATATGAGTATAAGATTCTGGGAGGCAAGAGGAGGATGGTCCTTGAAATGCCACTGTGGAAGGGGACTCAGTGTGGATGGGGCCTGGCATGCCTGTAGGAAGGAATCTGACTACTCCTGGCAAGAGCAGGGTCTCTCAGAGATTCGAGGGCACTTCAGCAAAGATCCTAGGAGATTCTGAAGTTGGGTGCAAAAAGCCTTATGAAATCTAAATGGGCCTAAAAGGATCCTACATGACATAAGAACTCCATGAGCTTTGGAAACAAATGGAAGAGCCCAAACTGGTCATTAGGGACCATGGGAGGGATGAGGGGAGCCATGTTCCTGGCTCCAGGAAGAGACATGCATAAAAGAGAACATTCTGGAGCCCTGCTGATGAGCAGGTAGTGTAATGATGTGGGGTCTGAGGGGGAATAGGAGGTTGAGGCTCAGGGACCTTGGAAGCTCTAGTAAATTTGGGTAAATTCAGTCAGTGTTGCTGTCAAGTTTGCTGCCAATCTATTTGGGGTCTTTCTGAGAAATAGAAAAATTCATGTGTGTCCCTCTCCCCACAGGTGGATACATCTCTGCTCTGGTTTACAAAGACGATGAATCAGAGATGGGCTAGATTTCAGTTCCCACTTGCTCCAGTGGCCAGAGTCCTTTTGCTGGCAACCATCTATCTGCTCAACTGCACATAAAGGCCTTGGATGGATTGAGAATTTCCTTTTGGCTAAAAGCTAATTTGTGTCCACACACAATTTGTGAAACTATTTGGAAAGAGCAAGATACTATTTAGTAGGAAGACTATAAGGATTGCATTTGTAGAAAAAAGTTCTCCTAAGGGATGTAAACTAATAAGAGCTCAGAGATAATAAGGGATAGCATACTTGCCTTGATCTCTCCAACTTCTAAAAATGTCTGTCAATAGGAATAATATTCTCTTAGTCCCTCTCCTATCTTGACTTTCTACAGAAATGGTTGCATGCTTGTGCAACCATACATAGGCAAGTTAAATAGATCCTCAGTACATTGGTTTCTTCATCCTGGAGCTGAGGTAAGGATTAAAAAATGTTAATACATGTCAAGCTTAGAACTGGGTCTGGCATTTACCATTAACACAATAAATGTTAGCCATTTTTTATTATTTGCACCATTCACATGTTAATGAGAATGTTAAAGCTGGATGGGGCTGCAGAGGCCATCTGGGAAACATTTATGCGGAAAATAGTTTTCTAGCTAAGCCTTGGAAAATGAATAGGATTTCAATAGGTAGAGAAAACAAGGGGAAGACATTTCCAGGCACTGGGAATAAAGGTGGAATATTCAAGTATGGTTAGCAGATATATTTAGCAGAAACCAAATGGGATGTGTAAGAAAAGGGGTAGAAAATTTTTTTAAAAAGCTAAATTGAGGGCACATAATAAGGCATCCAGAGTTCATTCTATTCTCTCTGGTCAGCAATAAAAATCAAGAAACTTAACTTGAAACCCTCTGCAATCTGGCTCCCACCCTCTGGGCTTCTTTTCTCAAAGGTCTTCTACTGCAGTGCTTCTGAAACTTGGAACTGAAAACCAATAACTTGGGGACCTTTTTAAAATGCAGATTCTGATACGGCAGATCTTAAGTGAGGCCTCAGACCCTACATTTTTAAGTAAGTTTTCAGGGGCACCATGCCCCTGATGCTTATCTCAGGACCACACTGAGTACCAGGGTCTAATCCAGCGGCCTCTTCTCATTTGCATCCTTAACTCCTCTACACTGTTAGGCCTTGGTGATCTTCCTGAAACTCTCATCATTGGCTTATGATTCGTATGCTACTACTTGAAGCTGAGGATGCAGACTAGAAGTATATAAAACTCCAATGCGTATTGACTTAGCTTGAGCACACCTTTTATCCTATAAAACACAGTTGCCATTGGTAAGAATATCTGGGTATAATAGCTAGATATAAACTACAAACTCAAGGCCAGTATTTAGATGCATATTGTCCAAGAACTGTCAGTATATCAATCTCTTTGGTATTTTAATCACAAATATTACAAACCATCTTTTAATAAAACTTAAGTTTATATCATTGTAAAAGACACCTATTGCCCATCTCATAATATGTGTAGCTTCTCTGGAAAATAATTCCCCTGAGATTCCATCCCAATCCCACATCCACATGGGCATTGGCTATAATTGATTGGTGCAGAGGAGAGTCCCTGACCAATACTGGGTTATTCTGAGTCTTTCCTCAAGATTTACACTAGAACTGAAAAATGGAAAACCAAGCTCTTGCTCTCTCCACAGAAATCAAGAGCATGTAAGCTCAGGAGCTACTGGGGAACACCTTCTGCCATGTGAATTGAGGAGCAGACAACAGCAGAAAAAAGACCGATGAAGGCACCAGGAGCACAGGGAAACAGCTCCACAGCGTGGCACGTGGGCAACCTTGCACATCTCCACACAGGCCCTGTAGGCAAGGCTTCCACAGTCTGAGTCTTGGCAGAATGCCCCGGGATTTCTTGTAGCGGGAGGGAAGATTAGCAGCTGCTAAGGAGCTGCTGAGGCTGTTTCTCCCATTATCTTGTGGAAGGCTGCCACAAGGCCATTTCTCATAGATCTCCCCAATTTCAGTTGAGCACAAGAATTTCCACCTCGCTCCCACTTAGGATAAAGCCACAGACTTCAGTGTAAGTCTGTAAAGCTGCTTGGCTGTGGTTCTGAGGGACCCACTGCTCACACAGCCTATCATCCGGCCAGTTCACTTTGGTGATATCCGTGGAACAAGGGACGCAGGGGACTGACACCATAATGACTTGCTTTTGCTGTCTGTGTAAGTAATTAACTGTCTGAATTCATTAGGGCACATCATCCTAACAGCTGTAGTAATATTACACATGACCCTATTATTGACCACCACCTTGCTGCCATTTGACAAAGAGAAAAAGGAAGAGATGGCAAGAATTCATTCACTTTCTGAGTTCCCCTCAGTGGGCCAGCTCCCAATTCCAGTCTGTTCGAGGAATGCATCCCAGACCTGAACGCCATGAGGCACCCTGGTATTTCTTGAATAAACCTCCCCCACTACTTTTTCTTTCCCCTTAAGAAATCCAGTCTCAGTGGCACCTTAAGCTTTGTCCCGCTGATGTGGCTCAGTGGTTGAGTGTCGACCTATGAACCAAGAGGTTGCCGGTTTGATTCCCTCAAACCAGGTCTGTGTTGTGGGTTCAATCCCCAAGGCGGGGCATGCAGAAGGTATTGATGTTTCTCATAGATGTTGCTATCTCTCTATCCTTCTCCCTTCCTCACTCTCTAAAATCAATTAAGAACATATTTTTAAAAAAGAAATCCAGAATGCATTTTTAGCCTTTACCATTAAAAGGTAACATAATACAAATACACATATATGCACAAAGATGTTGCATTTGATGGCAGTATCAGTAATCAGAACTCCAGTGCTAGAGATTCACATCCATTTCCTGTGTTTATTAAAATTCTAACTCTCTAGTATATTGATTTATTTTTGGCCCTTGACCCAGTGCATGTAATATGATTAGCCTACACTTATTAAAGTCCAATAAATATCAAATTTCATGAAAAAAAACTTAATAAAAATGTTATTGGCCAAGTAGAAGAAACTGTGACTCCTTTTTTGCTGTGACGAATGTGTAAATTACTCCCATCATTTATCAATAATTCCATAATACTAAATGTATAATCTACTATGCTATGTTTGATTTATCTTATAAAGGTATTAATTTTCATTAATAATAGTTACAATTGTAAGAACATGGTGGAATCACATGTTATACTTGTGACAAATATTTATCATCCAACAAAACAAATTAAGTAGGATTAGATTTTGATCTACATTTAACATCCCTTGAGTTTAGCTGTGTCTAATACATAGTATGATCATCTAAGCCAATATACAGATGATTGTGAATAATTAGTCATAATTTAGTATGTTCACCAATTAACTTCACTTTCCTATTTGGCCAGCTGAGTTGTTTTTTTTTTTGTTTTGTTTTGTTTTTTTGGTCAGGATCATGGACTTTGAATCAAGTGAGTCAGGGGTAACTGCTAGAGTCTTGAATATTTGTGGAATTTGATCAAAATGGTGAATAAGTTGGTGCAAATTCACCATCGCTACATAAAAACAACAAAAAAGTAGACTGTGGAGCCAATGACATCATAAGAATGGACAGGCATAACACCGCTACAAATAATAAACTCATGTCCTGATTGCCATATTAATGAAATATCATCTTTATGAAATGCACCAATTATAAGTGATACATCTGGCTGCTTGTGGTACCTCTGAGGTGCAAGTAGTTCATGACATAATGAAAAACTGGTCATAATTTGCAGTGGTTCCTTATAAAAAGTCCAAATTCACTTGAAAATAAATTTTACTAGTGCAAGTTCATTGCTTTAATATGATTTATTAGAGTTACTATACTACAATTTGTTAAGAGAATATCTACCTTTATGTGAATGTTTTATGGTGATGCATGAATTATAGTAATTACTTTTACATTTATAATAAAAAAATGCATCACAATATGTAAGATTCATTTTCAACGAACTCATAATTTATATGTTAAAATACCTTTAAAATATGTCCATATAACATAATGGCATGGGTAACTTCCTCTAGCCACTCTCAGCAATTATTTCCATGATTAGTATCACAATTTTTTTCTAACTGTTTTTGTGCACACAGCATAACGCCCCATAAATTAATGTGAGCTCAATCTATCAAAGGTGTTTATACGTGTTAACATATGCGTTTAATTTTAATACGCGTATGTAAGGCACGAGTCGCCCCGAGCAAGCACAGTGTGCAACAGAAGACCTGCGGAGACCCAAGGTGCACATTTTAATGAGGGAGGTCGGAGTTATGCAAGGTCTGAATGAACTCTCAGAAAGAGGCTGCGACTGAGAGCAAAAGGAAGCCTGACAGGAACGGCATCATCTCAACTGAAACAACCCGCGAGGCAAAAAGGCCTCCTCCAGGCAGCAGGCCTCGCGGCTGCCTCCCTCGCTTCTCAGCCTGGGAACCAAGGAGGCGGGGAACCCCCGGGCGGAGCGGCCGCGCGAGCGCCCCGGCGCCTTGACCCCGGGGCACCCGCTCGCCCCCGGCCTCCTCCGCTCGCACTCCGCCGGCGCTGGCTGTCGCGGCCGCGCGCACAGAGAGGAGGAAGGCGAAGCTCGGGACCCGAAGTCGGAAGGCGGGACGTGGGGACTTGTCTGAGAAACGTCTGGGGACACGCGGAGAGCGACAGCGACGAGCCTCCGGAGGGGCGGCCTTACCTGCGGAACCCCCGGCCACGATCTGCCGGGACGCCTCCGTCACGAAGCCGGCCTGGGCCTTGGCAGACATCTCCGCGGGCCTGAGTGCGGCGCCGGCCGGCGGAGCCTCGGAACGGAGAGAGCCGGGGCCGGGCTGGTGCTGGGCCGAGTGGCTCCGCGGGAGGCGGCTCTGGGCGCAGACTCGCTGCGGGATCGGGATCGGGATCGGCGCGCGTTCCGACCTGCCCGCCGCGCTTTCCCGAGGGCTCCTTCCGCGCTGGGCTGCTCGGCCCCACGAGGCAGCCTGGAGGCGGACAGACTCACGGACCGGGGGGTGGGGGTGGGGTTGGCGGGGGGCACCGCCGCAGGTCGGGTGGGCCTCCCGGTGCGGCGCCCACAACGCCTCCCTATCAGGAGCCTCCTGCAGCCTGTGGAGCGGGCGCGCCGCCTCTGATAGCGCCAGTGAAGGAGTGACCTGGCCGGGAGGCCAGCGCGGGCCGGGCGACCCTTGCTCCCGCAGGCAGGCAGGGCCCAGGGCGGCTCTCCGCGGGGGGCAGGTGGGTGAACTCCTGCAGTCGGTCGCCCTGAAACTGTCAGCGAGGAGCTCCAAGCAAAGCCACTTTGCAGTTACCTTACAGTTGGGCTGATGCAGTGCTATACCAAAAGGAAAAGTGGCTGGGGCTTAAGGGAGTTTATCTTACAGCTCATCAGTATGACCTTTATTTACTGAAAGATCAAACAAGAAGAGGCCTTATTGCAAATATGTCTCTTCGGTACCCCCCAGGGGCCAGTGGTTCCCAAAGTATGATCTTAGGACCCCCGCAATGTCAACGTAATGTGGGAGTTTGTTAGACAAATTCGCGGCTCCACCCGGACCTACTGCGCCAGAACCTCTGCACATAGGACTCAGAAACCTGTGTTTTTAGTAACCTGTGTTTCCCAGTGATTGCTATGCACACTGAAGTTTGTGGACCATTGACCTAAATAATCAAAGAACATTACGGAACTACCAGTGTATTCTCCATAAAAAGTTTAATTATTCATACCAACCCTTTAGTATGAATTGACAAAAAAATCTATTAATCTACACTATTCCAAAAGCACAACTTGGAAATGGTGTGCAGGAGAAAAACACATTCTAAAATTTTAATGGGCTTAAAGGGTATTATGCTCAGAGAAATAAGTCAGAGAAAGACAGATACCATATGATTTTACTCATAGGTGAAATTTAAAGAACAAAATAAGCGAACAAAATTGAAACAGACACAGAGAGAGAACTGGTGGTTGCCAGAGTGGACTGGGTGAAAGGTGAAGGAGCTAGAAGCACAAATTGGTAGTTACAAAATAATGACAGAATTAGGTAAAGCACAGGAAGTATAGTTAATAATATTGTGATAACTATATGGTACCAGTTGGGGTACTGGAAATATAAAAGGGAACATTATGCAAAGTATAGGATTGTCTAACCACTAAACTGTATGTATACCTGAAACCAATACAAAATAAAATTTAAAAATAAAATTTTAGAAAATTACCAGGAGGGAGGAAATGATACAAGTAAAAGGAAAACAAGAAACTTTGGCACCCCTATTATATTTCTTAAGCACAGTATATAATACTAAATATATTTAGTTTGAGCCAAATAAAATTGCCATTTCTAAAGGCTAAAACCATTAAACATCAGTAATATAGTGTGGTTCAATTTAATATAATTGATTTCTAATTAAATGCCCAAAATACAAAAACTTGTTCATACATTGTTTTTCTTTCTTGGGCTAAACTATTAAAAGCTGTTAGTCATGATAACTGGCAAATTTAAAGTGATAAATTGGAAAGACTTGTTGCTTATGTGGTTACATATGCAAAAATAAAGTTTCTCATATTTGCTTATATTTTTATTAAAATTACTAAGCTTGAAATGTTTACCAAGAAATAGTTTTCAGAAATGTGTCCTATCTAGATAAAGTAAAGCTTTTGAGCAATATGTCAGTCTTTTACTAATTAAATAGGTCTTGAGTATAATATAGAATCACTTATTCAATAAATATTAAGGTCCTCATTTATAAGTCCTAAAAGTCAAAACTTCAGAACTCATAGAAAATCTTGTCCTTATGTTCCAATGAGAATATAAATTTCCCAAGATCACAATGAATTAATAGTATATCTAGAATTCAATTCCAGGATTCTCTTTTCTAATAGCAGTTGGATTGTATATTTAAATATTAACAACAGGCCAAACTACATTCTGTCACACAGAAACCTAAAATAATTAAATTCCCCCAAATTAACTTTATTCATATAAGTAGGGAATTTTTTTAATTTAAAAAAAATTGTCACAACTATTAACCCCCACCCTGGCACACACTGAACCAAATTACACATTTAATTAATCGGGAGCTTACTAACTTTCGGCACTTTCCTATGTGCTGGTAAGATAGCAATGCAGTAGTTAAACTCTCTCAGAGCCCAGCCAATGGTGGTTGAGTGTCGATCTCTGAACCAGGCAGTCACAGTCCCATTCCTGATCAGGGCACATGCCCAGGTTGGAATTTCAGGCTCAGTCCCCAGTGGGGGGCATGCAGTGGGCAGCCAGTCAATGATTCTCTCTCATCATTGATATTTCTCTCTCCCTCTCTGAAATCAATAAAAAATACATTTTTTAAAAAAATCTCTTATTGGGCATATCATCTAATGGAGGAGATCCAACCACATTGCAATGTAAGTAAAGTTTTACTTCCCTAGATTATTTCATGAATTACAATAATACTCCCAGGTGAAGATTTAAACTCAACCTTTTGACATTATTATTTCCATGAGTACCTTAATCTCTGCATTTTATCCTAAGGAGGTAGATGCATGCTTGTGATCTCACTAAGCCCTCAATCTGCCAAGACCCCTATGAATTTATTCAGATCTCAGAGATTCTTCCCAATACCTTGTAAGAAAATTACTACTTCTTTTTAACATCTTTGACTAGAACAGATTTTTTTTAAGTTAAAAAAAGCAAGGCTGGGCATCATGTAATTCAGATCTACATCTCTAGAATAGTTGAGGAGATAGAGTCTAGGTATAAGAACCTTCTGGAGCTTGGAAATCAGCCAGTGCCAATCCAGAGTTGACAAATACCCAATATGCTAAGAGTTCTGATTATAGGATATATTTTATTTTTAGCCAAATTTGGCCATGGCTAATATTGGAATACTAGGAGGTTTAGCACTGAGGAAAAAAATGATAGAGTGTACTTGACCTACTATCTCAGTTTCCCTACACTCAATCCAATCTATCACATTACTCTTTTTTATTATTATATTAATACTAGAGGCCCGGTGCACAAAAATTTGTTTACTAGGGAGGATCTCACAGGCCGGCCTGTGCCCTCTTGCAGTCTGGGACCCCGCAGGGGATGTCCACCTGCTGGCTTAGGCCTGCTCCCCTGGGAATCAGGCCTAAGCTGGCAGTCAGACATCCCTCTGGCAGCCCAGAAGCCCTCAGGGGATGTCCACTTGCCAGTGGGGAACAGGCCTAAGCTGCAGTCAGACATCCTTAGCACTGCTGAGGAGGCAGGAGAGGCTCCCACCACCACTATGCTGGCAGCTGGCAGCCTGGTTTGTGGCTGAACAGAGCTCCCCTTGTGGGAGTGCACTAACCACCAGGGTGCAGCTCCTGCATTGAGCGTCTGCCCTCTGGTGGTCAATGTGTGTCATAGTGACCAGTCATTCCCAGTTGTTCTGCTGTTAGGGTCAATTTGCATATTACCCTTTTATTATATAGAATAGAAACCTGGTGCATGGGTGGGGGATGGCTTATTTGCCCTGAAGGGTGTCCCAGATCGGGATGGGGGTCCCACTGGGGTGCTTGGCCAGCCTGGGTGAGGGACTGAGGGCTGTTTTCAGGCTGGCCATGCCCCCTGGTGACCCAAGCTCCCAACCTCTCTTTTTTTTTTTTTCAGTGCCTCTGGCTGGAAGCAGGTATCTGGATTTATTTATCTTCTATAATTAAAACTTTGTAGCCATAAGCAGAGCCCAAGACCGGCCAGGGCAGGCGGGAAGCTTGGCTTCCTCCATCACCAGGAGCAATCCAAGCCTGCTCACTCCAGCTCTGTGGCTGCTGCCATCTTAGTTGAGTTAATTTGCATACTTGCTCCTGATTGGCTGGTGGGCATGGCTTGTGGGTGTGGCAGAATGACAAAGTGATGGCTAATTTGCATGTTTCTTTTTTGTTAGTGCAGATACATTTATTTAATATGCAATATCCTGATATTAAAGAAAAATGCTAAAGCATAAAGTTTATATTTTATTAAATGTATTGGGGTGAATCCTATATAATAAAAGGCTAATATGCTAATCGACCAAAGAGTGGAACAACTGGTCACTATGACATGCACTTACCACCAGGGAGCACATGCTCAATGCAGGAGCTGCCCCCTGGTGGTCATTGTGCCTCCAATGAGCTGGGCTCATGGCTGGTGAGTGCAGCAGCAGTGACAGGAGTCTCCCCCACTTCCGTGGCAGTGCTAAGGATGTCCAATTGCCATTTTAGGCCCGCTCCCCCAAAGGCTCCTAGACTGTGAGAGGGTACAAGCGGGGCTGAGGGGCCTCCCCCATCACTCCGAGTGCACAAATTTTGTGCACTAGGCCTCTAGTTGGTTAATAAAAATTACACAGGTTTCAGGTATACAATTCTATACAATACATCACCTGTATATTGTATTATGTGTTTACCTCACCAAGTCAACTCTCCTTCCAACATCATTTATCCTCCCTTTACCTTATATTACAACCCCACACTCCCTTTCCTCTGGTCAAGCTTATATTTTCAAATTGTTGATTTATTTAGGTGATCTTGGTTGAGAACTATATAATTAAACTAGGGGCCCGGTGCACAAAAATTTGTGCACTCGGGGTGGAGGGAGTCCCTCAGCCCGGCCTGTGCCCTCTCACAGTCTGGGACCCCTCAGTGGATGTCCTATGATGGCCCCAGTCTGCCAGGCGCCTTTTGTGTGTGTGTGTGTGTGTGTGTCACCACTGGGGACCTGCCCCCAGCCACATCTGAGGCTCGGAGCAG
>PVJC01013078.1:0-38631 GCA_004026665.1 Murina feae
CCCTGCAGCCGCTCTGTGCACTCGGGAGGTCCCTCAGCCCGGCCTGTGCCCTCTCGCAGTCTGGGACCCCTCGGGGGATGTCCACCTGCTGGCGTGCCTGACCAGCCTGGGTGACGGGCTTTCAGGCTGCCCACAGCTCCCATTGACCCAACGTCCCAACAAAGCTGGCTGGACGCAGGTGTCTGTGGTTTCTCTCCTATAATTGATGCTGTTCCTTTAAGGCCTGGGGTTATCTTCTATAATTGATACACTGTTCCTTTAAGGAGGCCTTCTAACTAACGAAGCCTCCTCTGCCTCACCTCGCAGCGTCTATAATGAAACAATTGTTACTTTTACTGGTGAGGCTGCCCTTTCCTTCAGCTCCCGAGGATTCTATGATTGTTACATTGTTTCAAAGGTGTGTTTCGCTAGAGCCAGTTTAATCGGAGCTGAGCGGAGCGGGCACAGCTTCACTTTCGCTCCTGCCGCAGTGGAAACGGCCGTTTACTCAGATCCGTGAGTGGCGGCCTCCATGTTGGCTGGGCTAATTTGCATATAAGCTGCTCTGATTGGCTGGTGGGCGTGGCTTACCCGTCTCGGAGAAACGGTTAATTTTAATATTTCGCTTTTATTAGTTTAGATAGGATGCTTATCAACATTTGAATATTAAAATCACCCACCCCCGTGTATTAAACAAAATTATTTTTCACTTATGTCCTTTATAAATTGCAGTATGCAGAATATGGTTGAACTAAGCAGATGAAATCCAGTAGGTCATCTATAACAATCTGATCACTTTATTACCTCATATTCATGCTGACAGTGTTTTTCACATGACAGGTTTTGTATTCACTTTAGGTACATTTTCAATATGTTCAGCTATCAGAAATTAGAAGCCCAAAAGAAAAACTTGGTCACAGTTTATACTATATATTTTCCAATTTTTCATGTAGGCAGGCTTCAAATATTTGTGAGGAAGAAAACACTGCACTTGAGAAGCCAATCTTCAATGCTCAGATTACTCAAAAGGCTTACCGAGTGTGTGTATAATGTGTGTGTAAATGAGAGACATGTTTTACTTCATGAAAGAAAATCTGGCAGACATGACTAGCTTTGACTTTTAAAAATTTTTATCAATTGAAAACCACTTGGACCATTAACTCTGCATTGTGTGGAAAACTCTAAAAATGCCACCAAGGATGGTCTCCTCACTCTTGTCTTCCAATGCCAAGCCACCTCCATTCTGAGGTCTGTACTTTTGTGCAGAAGCTTCCTATTTGATACCATGAAAGGTGAAATCCCAGCCAAAATGAAAACTGTATGTGAAATCTGGTCATTTGTACTTCAATCTAAGAAGACAATTTAAATTTATATACTAGGGGCCCAGTGCATGAATTCGTGCACCTTAAGAGGAACTGTGGGCCGAGAGGCTGCAGTAGGCACAGGGGCAGGTCTTGGCCCATCCTCCGTGCCCCTGCCCAGCCCCTCTCGCCACGGTCCTTGGTCACCTGTCTGCTGGTAGCCTTGCTTCTGCCACCACCGCTCCCACGTGTTGACTGCACTGACCCCGCTTGCACCCGCTGAAGGCACGAAGCAATTGGGGCCAGTGCCAGCAACAGATGTGAGCAGGGCCAGTGCCATCAGTGGGTGTGAGCAGCAGCTGCTGCCCTATTCGCCCCTCAGGAGCAGGGGGAGGTGGAGAAGCCCTCAGGGGCAGTTGGCCAGCAGCCTCCGCTCATACCCACTGACAGCACTGAGTGATTGGGGCCGGTGCCAGGCACTGGCAGTGGGTACAAACAGCAGCTCTGGTGCCGGCTGTGGGTGTGAGCAGGGCCGGTGCTGGCAGTGGGTGTGAGCAGCAGCTCTGGCACTGGCAGTGGGTGCGAGCTGGGCCATCACCAGCAATGGGTGAGAGAGGCAGCTGCTGACCCCTATCTCCCCTCAGGAGCAGGGGGAGGTAGAGAAGCCCTGAGAGGCAGTTGAGGCCGGCAATAGGTGCAAGCGCCAGGTAGTACCGTGGCACCCAGGAGCAAAGAATTTTCAGTAACCACCAGAGGCTCACCTGATGACAGTGACCGGTGCCCCACCTTGGTTTGGTGTCCCCGCTCACCTGCTCCACCATCCCACCACAGCCAATGCCTACCATGTTCTGCCCATGCCCCCTGGTGGTCAGTGTATGTCATAGAGACCAGTTCGGTTGTTTGGTTGTTCTGGTTGTTCTGCCATTTGGTCTATTTGCATATTAGCCTTTTATTATATAGGATGATTGATGATAATTTACTCTCCAACTTTTTAAGTGGGAACAACTCTTTATTAGTAGTTTTAACCTTGACTTTTGTCTCAAAACATTTCTACTGAGCCAGGAATCTTGTTATACTTTACTAGTAAGTAAGTGGATTTAATTCTAGCCCTGCTTCTGCCCCCATGCCTGGGCAGAGTTACTTACACCTGGTGGGACTTGGTCTCCTGCTCTGTACGACTACTGAAGTCTCCTCTTATTTTAATGTTCCATGATTCTGTGAGTTATATCCTGTGTTAGTTTCTTTTCATTTAATTCTCCCGTCCAGAAACTTACCACACATATATCTTCATCTACCTTTGACATCTATTAGGTGATCAATAAATATTTGTTAAAGTAATGGTGTGTTTTGGTGTTTCTGATGGGTTGTGAAATTGCTGTAATTTCCCAGCATTTTATATTAGGCTATTACTCATTTTTATTTTTGTTGAATCATATTATTGTTGCTTTAACATTTACTTTCTCTCTGCTATGGCTTTGTGCATGATTTAGAGTTGGTTTTTATGTGTTCTCACTAAGGTGTTTCAGAGAGGAAAAATTCTTTCACTATACCTAATCTTGGTCACTCTGAAAAGATAGACACAAATATTTTTATAATCATAAAATAATCCAGAAAATGGATTTTACTTTTATACAGCTTGACTTTGCTGGTGGAAAAAGGAAGCATTCTGAGTTCATTGGCGGGTTATTCCAAATCAGTTGCTCTGTGGAAAGAAATGTTACCCCAACTCTCCCCGTTGGAAAACTGTCCAGATAGAGACAAATATTTGGTACTCTGAGCTTGTGGAGACCTATCCTTTCTTCTAAGGCTCTTTTATGGTTGTACCAAATAGAAAAAAAATTTTAGGAAAATAATTGTTTTGTGTTTGACGGAAGAATTTTAAAATTAAAACATTTGTTTTCTTAACATTAATGCATAATTTTCATCATCCATTTTCAATTAATCTTTTAATGCCAGATATACTAACTAAATTAGTTATCAGGTAAACAATGTATGTAGCATATTATTTCTCTTTAAAAAATGCCTGATCCTATAGGATATATTCATTTTTTAAAATATTTTTTCAGTATTTAACACTATAATACAATAGTAGCTTAATACACAATTTACAATAAAGAGACAATTATGCTAGGAAAAAGCAAGCTTTAAAGCATTTAATTCGTTGTATATTATGATTTGTTCTGAGAGACTAACTCAGGATTTATAACATTCAATTTTGAGTCCTAGAATAAATGAAGGGCAAGGAAGCCAAAACTTCCCTGGTGTTGAGGAAAAACCCTTGCTTCCTAACTTCCTATGAATGGCAGGCTTGTTCCCCACCATTCATATAGGGAAATCAGGACCTTGAAATTCCATACATAAGCTTGTTTTTATTTTTAAGGAATGTCGGAAAATTGTGGAAATTAATGTTTTTACTTTTTCCTCCTTAACTTTTCATGGATTCTGACCTTTTCCTTGAAACTGGTTTAGTATGTGTTTCCTTTAAAATTGGTCATTGACCCAAAAATAAGTTTGATTTTCTTTTTCCATGATCTTCTCTAAAGAATTCTGTTAATAGCATACAAAATTGAATTACAAACTTTCTGAATAAGTGCTTTGAATTCTGGGCAACCTTGGAATAAAAGGCACAGCAAGAGTATACAGCACAGAATGCAATTGGGCAAGTTGGTATAAGGAAAAGGAATGCAACTGTATGGCTGATGTGATCAACATCTTCCAGGAGGTTATTAGCAATTTAATGGAATATGGTTGTTCAGGCACAATAATAGCTTCAGTTGGAATGTCTGCTCTGCTCTTTTTCCCACACACTTTGGAATGAGTCGAATGTGACAGTTGTGCTTTCAACAAGCTTCATGCATTTTAAATCCTTTTTAGTCATAAAGTGGGGTACATGGCATTTAGTTAGTGTGGACAAGGAGTTGGCAGCCTTTCTGGGTGTAATGGGATATCAGGTGTTTTTAAAATAATGAGGACCTGGATTCACCAGGTGCATTCTGGGTTTGCTCTGCATATCCACAAAACAGACGGGGCCTCTCTCTGTCCAACATTGAATAATTAATCATTTTGCAGTTGCAAGGGTACTTTCTCAGCATTTGGTTCAAGACTTAAACTTCATCACAGAAGAAATCTTTATTGATATCTCAGAAAAAAATTATTTTTGATAGCTAAAGATCTCTATTTTTTCCCCTCTTATCTGTTTCATGTTTATTCAGAGAAGAAAGGCTCAATGGATTATGACATAGATTTGTACCCTCAAATTTTAACATATATCCCAGTTGATCCTAGAATATTTCTTCAAATATTTAAATGTTTTAGAAAGTTGTTCCCAAGTTCTCTTAGCACCATAAAAAGCCAAGTCTTCCTTTAGGGTTAAGCCTTGAAGGATTCTGAAATTCAATACCAGGAGCTTTACTTTTTGTGTTTGGGTGTACCTAAAAAAAATAAAATAAAAAAATACTATTTTGGAAGACAGCTTTTGGGAAGTTTACTCTAAAGAAATCTCATTTTAAAGTGGGAATTCATTTTTACATTGCCTTATAATAATGCCCCACATTTTATTAAGTGGAATATGTGGACTTTATAATTTGTGCACTCAAGGGCGTGGGGGAGGGCATCCCTCAGCCTGGCCTGTGCCCTCTCTCAGTCTGGGAGCCCTCAGGGGATGTCCACCTGCTGGCGTGCCTGGCCAGCCTGGGTGAGGGGCTGAGGGCCGTTTTCAGGCTGCCCACAGTCTCTTCAGGGTTCGGGTCTCTACTGGCGTACCTGGCCAGCCTGGGTGAGGGCTGTTTTCAGACTGCCCACAGCTCCCATTGACCCAAGGTCCCAGCGAGACTGGCTGGAATCAGGTTTCTGGGGTTTATTTATCTTCTATAATTGAAACTTTGTTACCTTGAGTGGAGGTCTAGGCAGGTACTAAGCCTCCTGTTTGCTTCAGCTCCATGGCTTTTATAATTGAAACATTGTTCCCGTGAGCAGAGGCCCAGCCAGCCTAGGCAGGCAGTTGCAACAGAAGCCTCCTGTTTGCTCTAGCTCCGTGGCTGCCGGCCTCCATCTTGGCTGGGTTAATTTGCATACAGCTGCTTTGATTGGCTGGGGGCATGGCTTGGCTGGTGGGCGTGGTTTAGGTGTCTCAGAGTGATGGTTAATTTGCATATTACTCTTTTATTAGAGTAGATACTAGCATGAGCAAAAAAATGTTTTCATAAACTTAATAGAAAAATTTGGAAATTTATGTGACATTTTTAATAGTGGTATCTATTCATGGTGTTGGGATTACAAAGATTTCTAATGATTTTATTTTTTCACTAATATGTACTTTCTAATTTTTCTACATTCAGTCTGTGGTATAGGAGGTCAGGAGAGAGCGGGCTTTAAAGAGACCCCTCAGAGGATTGATACATATTTCCTGCAGTTGGAAACACTGTGGGAAAGAGTCTAAGAGACCTTGAAGGTAAGAGACTGAGTGACTATTTAGATAGGAAACCAAAGAGCACTATTGCGCTGGGCATAACTGCACTGCCAGGGTCTGTGGAAATGTTTGCATGGACTGGAAAGAGGCCACACAAGAGCAAAAGTTGGGCTGGGTCTGTTTCAAGTGCAGTACATGGAGTTAACCTAGGGAAGCAAGAGGACCCCAAGAGTGAGAGCCTGGATGGAGTAACAAAGATGAGCTAGGGATGGATAGCCCAAGCAAAAAAGACTTCTGCAATACAGTGACAAGTGATCCACTCTTCCTTACCTAGGGTCACATTACTACATGGACATGTATACTAATAAAAGGGTAATATGCTACTTAGACATCTTCCAGACGTCCTTCCGGACAAAGCCATGGTGGCAGGTCTGAAGCAGAGGTAGGTAGGAGTGATCAGGCCGGCAGGAGAGAGCAATTAAGGTGATCAGGCATGCAGGGGAGAGCAATTATGGGGATTGGGCCTACACCAGCAGTCAGACATCCCCCTAGGGGTCCCGGATTAGAGAGGGAGCAGGCCAGGCTGAGGGACCACCACCCCGCCCCCTGCACGAATTTTGTGCACCAGGCCTCTAGTCTACAATAATAAAAGCATATGTTAATTAGACTGGATGTCCTTCCAGATGAAGCCAGGGCTACAAGGGAAGCCCAGGTCCCGGGTGCCAGAGGGAAGCCAGTGCCGGCAGCCAGGGGAAGGAAGGCCTACTTTTGCATGAATTTCATGCATCAGGCCTCTAGTTTAGAATAATAGAAAACATGCATTGACAAGCCGTGTCCTCTGTACATGGATCTGCCTTGGGAGCCAGAATAGGCAGTAGTTGTAGGTAGTAGATGAGCTTTTATGTGTTCAGCCATTTTTCAACTTCTTCCTCCAGTAACAACCACCATTATCTACCAACAAACCACAGCTCTGTTGGTTTTTGCACATTTCCTTTCAGTTTTTAACAGCCATACTTTTAAAAGTTGTTGTAATTTAGTTTTTCGTGTAGTTTTACTGCTAAGTTTATTCACGTTCTTCTTGTTCTTAGAGATATCTCCTAGTTTCTCCCTGGTATGTATAATAATACTCGTCAGTTCATTGCACAGATACTAAATGACAATCATCACCAGGGAGGTAGTATGTTAAATTGTGCTCTGAAGACCTGAAAGAGTTAATCTACTTTTCAAAGTTCCCGAGTTACCATCGGGGAGAAACTGAAGTAACAAGAAAATCTGGCTATATAATGTCAATAAATACTTTGGGAGCGTATTTGTATAATACTAAAATGCTTTTAGTTTTGACAGCATAAACATTACTGTGTTCGGTAGGGATTTATTTCAAGATTTGAGTGTCAATTTTGTGATACTAAGTTTAGTTCAGATACATCCAAAAACTTTCAAGCTATACTCACTGTCAAACAAAGTGGGGTTTTTTTGCCAACAGATTGTGTGCTTTGTTATACTGTAAGCTTTGCACATTTTATAATAAGCACATTCCTGTTGTGAAATGGGATGCATCTGATCCACAATAAATCTGGTTGAGAGACACTGGATCCTCGCCAGCTCAGCTCTGGTTCAAGGGAAAACACAATAAATAGGGGCAATGACATTTATGAGAATCTGATCTCATCACGTGCTGCCTCATCAGAAGAGAATCTAGGTGCCGCTAAGGTGGTTTTACTTGGAGAATTACTCAGAACCAGATATAAAGTCCCTTCTGTGTTATTTCCCCCATCGCTATTGCTCAAATGAATGTTTGGTTTAAAATTAGTTAACACTTTGTGATCATTGAAGACAGAGATAAATTTTTCTTTTTTTAAAGGAGGGAAAACCGTAAGGGCAAGAAGGTTACCGTATTTTTCTAAAGTAAGTTGGGAAAGGCCAAACTCATTAGTTAGACGATAATTCATTTTCCTTGGTAAAACATTGACTGGAATGTGTCTGTTAGGAAAATGTGATCGAACTGTTCCAGTCTCAGTACAGCAGCGCGTGGTCAGAGGCGGCAGCAGACAAGAGACATTACTGTTTTTATTACTGCCGTGTTAGAATATGGACAACAGTCACAACCAAGGGCGATTTTCTTGAAACTAACCACTTTGTACAACTATGGTTAAAAATAACCCTTTACTTAATATCCATAGACATACAAATATTCAGCTGGTGGTTTCTTCATTCGCTTTTTAAAAATAAGCTCCAAGAGAAGCAAATGTTTGAACATATGATAAAGGGTGAATATTTACAAAACCATGTGCCATGCTGTAGCCTGGCATCAGAAGGCAACGTCTCCGAATGCATTACTACGTATGCTAACCCTGACTGGGGCCTGTCACAGCCATGAAGGCTTTAATCACCACCCACACACACACAAACCCAGAGTAGGAAGGAAAAAGGAAAAGCCAGCATTCCCAAAAAGCAATCCCAGCATTCTAAAATCCATCCTGAATATTGTGTTGAAACACTAGACAACGTGGTACAATCCAAAAAAGCACCAGCTTGCACCAGAAATGAAGAAAGCATGTTTCAATTGGTAAAAAATTAGTAAGTATAATATTTTTTAAATAAATAGAGCCTTACTCATGTTTAGCACGTACAGCAGTCTTTGAGGATATATTAATGAAGGGTGCCTGAGCCAGGAGCTTTAGGGGACCTACTTGAATAAGGAAATGAGAATGTGTTTTAATGAGCACAGCAAGCATTCACTCAGTCCTATGGTGCTGTAGTGCGAATGTATTTTTTGACTGATTTTAAAATGTGTTTGATGGCTGTTCTTCCTATAGCCTTGCTTACTATATTTAATTGCTTAATGAGCTCCACCTGGTCTCCTGGGCAAGTGATCATAATTTCAAAAATGGATGGTTCCTGAAAGAATAAAATCTTATTCTTACTGTTGTTTTATAGCTTCCACAAAACTGAATTTAAAAAGACAGTGTACAGGCAATTGGCAAGGAATCTCACTTGAACCCATCACATACCTATTAAATCTGGGAAGTTTATTACAGTTCATTCATGTGTTTCCAGGCCTTTATCTGTGCAGCTATAATGAATGTGGATTAAGCAGTTCTTTCCTGCCAAAGGGAGATGTTTCCATCCATTGCTACAAACAGCCACCATACCTTGTAATAGCAATGAACCAAAAATGTATCCTGGAATCTCTTTCTTGGAATACTGTTAAGAGGAATTGTCAAGGCCAGATTTTTCACATCACTTCCTGCAGCTTGAAATAGCTCTAATGTCCCCAAGGCCCTTGGCCCCGGCCCCCACTGGCTGCGGCTTTGTCTGGAAGGATGTCCGGTCTAATTAGCATATTACGCTTTTATTATTATACGTTTTCTTGTCATTCACTCCCAAATCTTTTTTTTTTAATCCTCACCCAAGGAATTTTTTCCCTTTAATCTTTATTGTTGAAAGTATTACATAGGTCCTCCTTTTGCCCCCCCCCCTATTAACCTCTTCCCACCCACTCCCATCCTCCCCGCCGGCCCTTACCACCCCATTGTCTGTGTCCATGGGTTATGCATATATGCATACAAGTTCATTCGTTGATTTCTTCCTGGATTTTATAAAATTGGTTTTTAGAGAGAGGGAGAGAGTGAGGGAGAAGAGAGAAACATTGATGTGAAAGAGATACATGGATCAGTTGCCTCCTGTATGCTCCTGACCAGGGATCAAACCTGCAACCTTTTGGTGTATAGGATGACACTCCAATCAACTGAGCCACCCAGCCAGGACTGACTCCCAAATCTTATTTCTAGTTCTGACTCTCTCCAGAAGTCTAGATTAATGTATTCAAATGTGTTGACCTCTCCGTTTGAATATCTACAAGGCATTTTAAACTCAAAATGGCCAAAAGAGAACTCTCGAATTTTCTGCCCAGACTTGCTTCTTTCCCCTGCTTATCTATATCAGAGATTGGTCCACCATCTACCCAGTTGCTCACGACAAACATCTGAGTCATTCTTTATTCCTTTCTTTCCTTCTTCCTCACATCTACACCATCACCAAGTACTGTCAACTCTCCCTCAAAACACATCCCAGACTGAGCCACTGTTCTTTGTCTCTGTTCAATCGCCACTGTTGCCCAAGCCACCATTATCTTTCATTTGGACTACCGCAACTGCCTCTTCACTAATTTCCCTGCTTCCATTCTTGCTTTCTTGTCCATTTTCACAGTGCAGCTACCCAGAACTGTCTTTGTAAGTTAGGTCGTGTCACTCACCCCCTTCAAACTTACAGAGGCTTTGACAACATTTAAAATTCCCACCCTTGGGGGTAACGGATCAGCCAAGGGACTTTGGTGCATGCATTTAAGCATAACTAATGGACACAAAACACTGGGGGGTAGGGGAGGCTGGGGGAAGGGCAGGGGGAAAAAGAGATATATGTACTAATCTTTGTAAAACTTTATGTAATAAATAAATAAATAAATAAATAAATAAATAAATAATAAAATAAAATAAAATTCCCACCCTTTATGCTAGTTTACTAAATTCTGTGTGCTCTGTCCTCTTTCTGACTCTGTAGCCCCAGCAGAATATACACAGGAATCTTCTCTGCTCTGATGTATTCCCATGGCCTAGAACAGTGTTGTATATATTGAACATGCTGGATAGATGTTTGTTAATTGACTAGGTAAATGAATGAAATTATTGGAGAAGGTAAAGAGAAGAGTGGCAGTTAGTGATTATTATGATGAATAGATGGGTTGTTTTCTCACTTGGAGGTCTGTGGAAATAAAGATGAGTCTGCTCATCCTTGAAATGCTGTAAGACTTCTCTAGAAGAGTTTACCCCACCTTGTTACTATGCTTTGACTAAACAAGTTGGATAGTTTGCCTATACATAAGTTTGCCATCACATTTCTAGAAATTATGTCTAATTTGCAAAGTTGTTCAGCTGTTCATTCAGTACACACAGAGAGTCTACTGGGGCCAGCATTTTAGAATACCTTTGGGGGACATGGGCACACACAGAAGGAATAGCTAACCCATGCAAGGCCCACAGGTGGGTGGGGCCAGGGTATGTTGGAAGGCTTCTATGGCAGCGTAATGCCTACAATGTATTAATGGTGTTCTGAACATGCAAAATATTTCTCATACTTTAAGGCTGCTTGCCTTTAAAAAATGCAGCATGCAACTTCTCTGATTTCACATAAAATTATGGGCACCTCAAGCTATCTGGTGCTTATTTTGGACGACATGCAAGCAAATTTTTATGGTTTTCAACTTTTGGGAAAATTAGTTTAAAATTTGTCAGTTCCCTAGTTTTCAACGTACTAAATTTTGCAGGCTTTTTGGCAGCTGACACTTATTTTCACACGGCATTTGGTGATAAGTCATAATTTTATTTGTTCTCTGTAGTCGGAATGTCAGTTGCTCTTAGTCACTCAATATATGTGTTGTATCATTATCATCAACAAGGAAATGGACCATTTAAATTAGTACATTACATGTCAAGAGTGGCAAAACCACCCCAGCTCCTGCCTAATTTTCTATTTAAAAAGCTACATGTTGCTTCGGAAGGAAACTGTCTTGCTGCCACGTCTTTGTGGAGGGGCCTTGAAACATCTAGAACTTTGTTGTTGTGTCCACTCCAGATAACGAGAGGGATCTCCCCCACATTTCTTCAGAACTGTTTTTCTTTCACCTTTGTACTCTGGGCCCATGGGTTTTCCTCCTGCATTTCTGTCTAACCTTCCCGACCACATGTCCTCCAGATCTGAGCACTGGTTCAGAGAGGGGTGTTGCAACGTTGATGTCCAGCTCTAACATGTGGAGCTATACTCACTGTGCTTTCTCTACAGAATTAAGGAATCCAACACTGCTTGGGGTACTTTTGGCTTTATAAATTATCCGTTATAATCTGCTTTTTTCTGTAAGCAGGCTTGTGGTAGTCTTATAGATGGCGTTCTTATCAGTCAGAATAGCAGGTATTAGTGAAAATCACACCTTACTTATTGTATAGTTTGTGGACTGTCAAGTCATTCTACAAATTACAAAAAGAAAGAAATGGCCTGTAGTTGTTTCTACATCAGAATTTAATGAGTTTTAAAAATATGGTCTATCGTCATGAACTCTACATACTGCTTGTCCATTTTGTTATATAAGTAAATGAGTTGCTTTTAGCTGCAGTTAACAGAAAACTCGATTTAAAATAATTAAGGACATAAAAACACCATACACAAGGTGGGGCAAACATAGGTTTAAATTGTTCATATGGGAAATAATACAATAATTAATAAATAATAATACAAGAATAAACTGTTTTCTGTATCCCCAACTGTAGACCTCCTTTTGCCCTCCCTGTATTCCCAGCTCCAGGGCTTCCGAGTTGGCTGATTCGTCAGTTCACAATGTCATCAAGGCCCAGGTCCTTTCCAGCTCTCTGCCCTGCCATTTCTGATGCTGGCTGTGTTCTCAGACCAAGCCCCAGTGCCAGGTACCATGTTGAGACAGGGCAGTGTTCAAAGGAATTTCTGTGCTTTCAGGAACTTCTCAACAGACTCCCCCTCAGGGGCTAAAATTATGCCATTCGCACCAGTCCCTAGCAAGAGGGATAGAGATGCCATGACCAGTTCAGCCTAGGAGGTGCCTGAAGGGATAGTCCATGCAAAAACACTTAGCACAGTGCTTGGCACTTAGACCTTCATACATTTTACTTACTATTAATGATGCTAAGTTAAGTCTGTGGCATTAAAATTGTAAAAGAAGGTCAGAGTTGTGAGTTTTCAAGAGATGAATTTTCAGATCTTGGCAGTATTGATGCTGTGTAGAGGATATGGAGATGTAAGGATCATTTGCATATAGTGGGCACCTAGGAAACTCATCTACAGTGTTGGGTGGTAGAACCAACGCTCGAATCCTCAGGGAGAGCACGAAGAAGCACCCTCCTCATAGGAGAGACTGGGATAAGTTATTAGAGCAGGACTCCAGTGACAATAACCATAGTAGCGACCAGCTATATGATTAGAGGGGGACAAAGCATAAAGAATGACTTAGTGCTGAATCCCAGAGCATCCGCCTGGAGCTTATTCAGCTTCTTTCTCAGGTCACAATGGACCCTGGGAATTAGGTAAGGATGAGCCCAAAGGTTATGAAGCATTCTTTCATATACTAGTACTATATACTAGTATATGAAAGAATGCAGGAATTAGCAACAAAGCAGGGCCTGACATCTGTCTTCTCATAGGATAGGCATTATGGGTGCTCTGTACAGTATAATTATTCTCACTGTTGGCAGGTAATTAGAAGCATCTTGGATTACTAAAAATAATTAAATAAATAAATAAACACATGAGAAAACCCCATAAGTAACGTAAGTTAGTGTTACACACCTTATTTTCTAGATGTAGTTTTGCTCTAGCAGAATTTTTTGGTTTACCTCTGAGGATTTCCACCCTTCTCAGATTTTTTTTTAAAAAATATGTTTTTATTGATTTCAGAGAGAGGAAGAGAGAGGGAGAGACAGAAAGAAACATCAATAATGATGAGAGAGAACCATTGCTTGGCTGCTTCCTGCACACCCCTGCCCAGGGATCAAGCCCCAAAACTGGGCATGTGCCTTATCCGAGAATCAAACTATGACCTACTAGTTCACAGGTTGATGCTCAACCACTGAGCCACACCGGCTAGGCCCTTCTCAGATTTTTTTTTATCCACTTTTGGGTTTGCCTTATCTTCCCCTCATTCATATACCTAGCTTCATTGCTTCTGGTTGAATCTGATTAAACGCCAGAATACTTTACTCATGAATAATCGTCTGGGGTGTTTTCAGTAAACTCTAGGGGAAGGAGATAGAATTACAGTAGGAGTCATATTTATGAATGCCAAAAATTGTTTTGGGACTACAACTCTCAGAACTCTAGAACTGGAAATGACCTCATTTTTAAGCTCTGCCCCCTCATCTTAAAAATATGAAAACCAAAATGCTCAATATCCTGGTTAATTTTTAGAACTTGCCGCTAGAAATAGACCAGTTAGTTTAGAAATCCAAGAAATCAATGGGAAAAAATGTGATGGATATTTATTTAATAGTCTGTGGGAAATGTTTCAAGAGATCTCATTCATGTAACAGTTTTTATTACAAAAGTTCAATAAGAGGAAAATGAGCTAGGCGGTTATAAAACTTTCAGACTTGTTAACCATCCTATAAATACCACCAGTTCCCAGAAAGATTACAGGATTAATGACATTTACTTGACTCTAATAACTTTTGAAGATTTTAATGTGTTACATAATTTCCAGTACTATTGACCATTTTTCTAATAGAGACGCCCTTTACTAAATTTTCTTTTTTAAAAAAATTATTAAATTGATTGGGGTGACATTGGTCAACATGAACATATAGGTTTCAGGTGGGGGTTTCTAAATTATCTTTATATTGTACCACGTGCCCACCACCCAAAACCAAATCTCCTGTAACCTTATATTAGGAACCCCTTCACCCCCCCATCCGCTTCTCTCTGGCAACCATCACACTGCTATGTGTGTTCATGAGTTTCAGTTTTATATCCCACATATGAGTGAAATCATATAGTTCTTAGCTTTTGCTGACTGACTACATTTTCCAATAGACTACATTGAGCCATTTATGATCTGATTATCATCCAGAAATCCCTTTTGGTTCTAAGGAAGAATTCCAGATGACCCAACCACAGGAATAAATAATTACTATTAACATTTTGATTTCTTATTTTACATGTTACTTCCTCTAAGTGGCCTTCTTGGACCCGCTAAAACATGTATCCCTCTTATTTCCCAAAACACACTATTGCTTTCCTTCAAAGCCCTTGTCATAATGTATAACTGTGTGTTGACTTGTGTGAATCTTTAATGTCTGTGCCCCTAAGGACACTGGACAGCAGAGGCCATGTCTATTTTTTATGGTCACTGACCACTGTCTAGTATGGTATCTAGCTCTCAACAGACACTCAGTATCTAATCTAATAAAAGAGTAATATGCAAATTGATCATCACTCTGTTACACCCACGAGCCACGCCCACCAACCAATCAGGAGCAAATATGCAAATTAACTCAACTAAGATGGTGGCAGCCACGGAGCTGGAGTTGCCCCGGGCAATGGAGGAAGCCAGGGCCCTGTGGGCCCTGAGCTACAAAGTTTCAAGCCTGGGACCTTGGGTTGCCAGAGGCAATCCAGGCTTGGAGGTGGGGGGGAGGAGGGAATCAAGGCAAGAAAGTTTCAATTATAGAAGTTAAATAAATCCCAGATACCTGCTTCCAGCCAGGCACCCCAGTAGGGATCTGAACCCTGAGGGGCTGTGGGCAGCCTGAAAATAGCCCTCTGCCCCTCACCCAGGCTGGCCAGGCACGCCAGCAGGTGGACATCCCCTTAGGAGTCCCAGACTGCAAGAGGGCACAGGGACCCCACCCCCGAGTGCACAAATTTTTGTGCACTGGGCCTCTAGTTTACTCAATAAATGCAAATAATAAGATTGGGATAATTCAAGGCACATTTTTGCTTTGTATTATTATATTGTACCATGTGCCCACCTAGTACAATGACATATATACCTTTGTCATGTTAATTCTTATGAGCATGTATTAGATTTGTAGGCGAAAAACAATATTACAACTTGTTTTCATCCTTTCAAAATATAATTGCACAACATTTTAATAAAGCACAGATTAAGGAAGTTGGTGGGTCTGGCACCCCGAACTCATTTAAAATATTGTATTTTGGGTAATTTCTTAGGAACATCTTAAGAATCGTTGAGCTGTATTTTGAACAAACAACTTGAAAATGAACATTTATTCAACTGTTTTTGCTTCTGACAAAAATCCTTTACAAATACTTCTTTAAAAATCTGTTTAAATGTGGGCTTTCTGTATTGGTTTTCTGTTGTAACAACTTACTATAAGCACAGAAACTTAAAAAAACACCAATTAATTCTCTCACGGCATAGATGATTGTTACCCGGACTGTGTTCTCTTCCTCACTCATTCAGCTTTTTGGCAGAATTCAGTTTCTTGTGATTGTAGGACAAAGGCCACTGTTCCTTTGCTTTTCCTGCTGGCTGTCAATGGGGAGCTACTCGGTCCCTAGAGGCTGCTCTGTAGGCCTCCTCCACAGACGGTTCCCAACATGGTTGCTTACTTTCTTTCCTATCAGCAGAACATTTCTCTGACTTCCTCCATCGCTGACTTTGAAACCCTCTTTGAAAGGCTCCCCTGATTAGTCAGACCCACCCAGGGTCATCTCCCTTGTGATTAACTCAAGTCAACTGACTAGAAACCTTAATCACATCTGCAAATTATCTTACCTATGCCATGAAATGTAACCTAATCCCAACAGTGACATCAGACACAGGTTCTTCTCACACTCAGAGGGAGAGATTTATCAGCATACAACGTGTCCATCCGGGGATGGCAGCCATGGGCACCATCTTCGAATGCTGCCTGCCGCACTTCCCCGTATGGTAGGAACCCTTCTCATTGTTCCAGATTAGCTGAGTTGGTTTGCAGTGTGTATAGTATCTTGGCTTGAAGTATATCTACGTGTCCATATGCCTTTGTAATCTCACTGTGTTTAAAATACATTGCTGACTGTTTAAAGACTTTTCCACAAATAACTCCTTCTCATAATCTGACCTAGATATTGGAAAGATGGAGGAATGGCTCCCAACATTCATTAATCTCAGTCTGTATTGTTGGGAAAACAAAATCAAGGGTCTTTAGAAACAAACCTAAGTTCAGACTGCTGTCCTTTCATTGTAGCCTCCAGAATGTCTGGGTCCGCATTTTGTTCAAATAAATAAATCAAAAGGTCTTGTAGATCCTTGTGGTCATTCCAACATTTATTTTCATTTGACTGCATAGTGGATATCTAAAATTGTATAGAAAAGAAGAACACAAACATCAGAGCACAGCTGTCTAAGTTCAAATCTCAGCCCTGCCATAAGACCATGGACAAGTCAGCAACCCTGCCTCCGTGTTCCCATGTGTGAAACAGGAATAGTGTTTGTATTTGTTTCATCAGAATATGAAGGTTAGGTAAGTGAGATGGGAGTTCTTAGTCGAGTTTCTGGCATATAGGAAGACTATCTTAATGTTTGTTAATATATTGCTAACTAAATTCCTCCTAAGAGCTTTGTTCTAAAATTAGAGTTTAGAGGAGCATTCCAGTGTGTTTTTACTTAGGAATGTTTGTGACTGAGTCATTTAGTATTTTAAATGACTCTTTTTTGAGTCTCTTTTTTTTTTTTCTTTTGTAGTTTTGGTTAGTTTTAGTAATTTAACTAAATTACACATGAGGAGAAGTTAAGGAATGAATCACTGGAAGTTCCTTGAACATGAACCTAAAGCATCCCACAGTTAAAGGGTGGTAATTAATCCACAGGCCGTGCTCAGTGAGCATTCCTAGTGTGGTTAGTACATTCTGTTCACATTACTTAGCATTTTACACTGCACCTAAGCATCCTAAGGCCCTCACATACAGAAATGCCATCCATCTCCGATATGAAGGTACCATAGAACCCAAAATTACTTCAGCATAGGATCTTATAATACCCAGTGGACTTAAATGCTCAGGGTTGGAAAACAGAAGGCATGAGCTCCAGTCCTGATGAGGCTGTGTTCTGTGATGAGCCTCGAGAGAATCACAACAGCACAGTGCAGTGGAAATGAACATGTGTGTGGCTTAGCAGCCTTGACTCGGCAAGTCGGTCACCCGCCCTTAGCCTCAGTTCACCCATGTAAATCAGGTATACTAATGCCTATCCTTCTGCCCTTTGGCGTTATTGTTAACATCCAACAAATATCATAAGGCATATCTCCCCTACTAGATTATTAACTCCCAGGGACAGGGATTATGGGTTTGTGGGATTGCTTTTTATCTTTGTAGCCTGGTTTTTTAAAACGTTGGCAACCACTAAGTGTTGAGCTGAAATGTTGATCAAATGAGAAAATATATGTGAAAGCATGATATAGGTGCTAAGTAGCTAATCTAATAAAAGAGTAATATGCAAATTAACCTTCACTCCATTACACCCAAGCCATGCCCACCAGCCAAACCACACCCACCAGCCAATCAGAGCGACTATATGCTAATTAACCCATCAAAGATGGTGGTTAATTTGCATACACAGGCGAGTGAAGACTAAAGACAGCATAGAAGGAAGCCAAGTGCTGCAGAAGGGAGCCAAGCGGTGGAGAAGGGAACGCAGCCAAGGCAGCAGAGACAGTGAAGAAGGGAGGGAGAAGGGAGGGAGGGAGCCTAGGCGGCAGAGATGGAAGGGAGCCGAGGCGGGCTTCGCTCCTTTCTCTGATTCACTCTGGCTCAGGAAGCCCTATTCTTGCAGGAATCTTCCTGCAACAGGCCACTAGTTAGTATTATAAAAGCAGCCAAATGTGTGAGTCCATGTGGCCTCACAAGCTATGATGTGCTGGTTAACAAAGAACATGAATAAACAAATGAAGTGTAGCCTTTGAGTGTAGCCAGGACAACACAAGGTAACTTGGATGCACCAGCAGATTCGAAGCCAGCTGCCCTTTGACATTCTAGTGACATCACCTCAGCTGCTCAAGTGGCTCCCTCAGCATTATCTGCAGGTCACGCTTAACACTAACGGCAAAACAGCATCAGCAACAAGTTGAGAAAATGGAACCGCCTCCCCTACCAACAAAGCTGTGCTGCTGTTGTTCATCGCTTTGGAGCTGGATACGAATATAAATAGGATGACAGTGTGATTCTAAAGCTCGACAATACGATGGGTTAAAAGGGATTCAGGACATTCAAATGGCGTTGAAAACCTAGTGGCGATGGTGACAGCACAGCTCCCAGCGCCGGGCAGAACTGAGACATCAGCTGCAGACAGGCCAAGGCCGCGGGCCTCATTTGTAGTCATAGCCTCTGGCAGCTAATCCAGCAAAGCAGCTGAAGGAAAGCAGCTCGGCAAACAGGTTGGTGCAAGGTCGTTAATGGAACCTCAGCACAGACGGCTCAATAGGCCTCATGAGAACATTCACATCCAAAGTGAAGCTGTGAAACATTCAAACTGGACATTTTAAAAGTATGCCCAGCAAAGTCAACTTTGGACAGGGCCAACTAGACCATATTGGCATCTACATAAATATTAAACTAATTATGGCGCTGTTACAAGCTATTATGTATATAGCTTCCCAATAATAAATGTATAAAGTTGTATATTTGTTTTGGGGGAAATTTTACAACAGATGTTTGTTTTTTTTAATGCTGCAAGTGGTATGTTTTTATCTTTTACTAGAGGCCCAGTACATGAAATTCATGCACTGGGGGGGTGGGGGGGGCAGTCCCTTATCCTGGCCTGTGCCCTCTCACAGTCTGGGAGCCCTCGGGGGATGTCCAACAGATGGCTCCTTAGTGCTGCCATGGAGGCAGGAGAGGCTCCTACCACCGCCACTGCACTTGCCAGCCATGAGCCTGGCTTCTGGCTGAGCAGTGCTCCCCCTGTGGGAGCACACTGACCACCGGGGGCAACTCCTGCATTGAGCGTCTGCCCCCTGGTGGTCAGTCTGTGTCATAGCAACCAGTCATTCCCCCATTTGGTTGGTCTGCATATTAGCCTTTTATTAAATAAGATTTCTTTTTTAAAGGTAAGCCAAACCAAGCACTGAGTTAAATTAGGGCATAATAATAATGATATCAGCGACTACTGGTTTGATGTTTGTTTTTAGCAACTACTGGTTTTGATCATAATGTGCCAGGTACTGAACTAGATGCCCTTTGTTTGCTATCCACATAATCCCTGTTAGGGAGAAAAAACTACTCTTTTGGATTAGGAACCCAAGGCTCGAAGAGGTTAACGGTTAACTCATCCTAAGTCACATAGCTCCTAAGTACTAGGACCTGTATTCAAATCCCCAGCTCTTTCTCTTCACCATGGGAACCCCACAGGAGTGAAATGTGAAGACAGGATGATGATGTAAACATGATATGGCAAATAAGGAACAAAAAATGAGAGCCATGAAGTAGGTGAGAAAAGGAGACTAGGCATTAAGAAAGGGGGGGCAAAAAAGCCAGAGAAAGACAAGTACCACATGATCTCACGCATGTGGAATCTAATAAACAAAATAGATCCAGAGACATGGAAGCATGGAACAGCCTCAGGGATCTCAGAAGGAAGGTAGGTGGGTGAGGAGAAATCAACCACAGAACTTGTATGCATAGTCCATGGACACAGACCATAGGGTGGTGAACACCTGGGGTGGGAGTGGAGGGTGGCTACAGAGGGTCGATGGGGGGGGGGGGAAGAGGACATATGTAATGCTTTCAACAACGAAGATTTAATTTTTAAAATTTTTTAAATTAAAAATTTTTTAACTTAAAAGAAAAAGAGGGAGAATTCTTTAGACCGAGTCCTTTAGAGTGATAATGCCTTTAGTAACTGTAATCATTCTATATCATCTTGCCTAACACTCTTTTGAGGCCTGTGGGATGTCTTACCAGACAGGCCCACTTCCCACCTTACATAGTACCTCCAAGGCTATTTTGAAGCAGAGGTATGCAAGAAATCTTCTAGGAGCTGGGAAGGAATAAAATTGGAATGGTTTAGATTTAAATGTATCCTCCGTGCTTGTGATCTAACTTTACATTGGCTTTGCAGAAAAGACTGTAATTTTAATTCACTGGAAAGCAGATGGGATCTGTCATGCTTGGTAAAATATGAGAAAGTTGTCCAAATGTACAAAGAAAAGAAACTGTTTTCTCTTGTGGGTCAGTTTCGTAGTACAAGTATTTGTCACTGGGTGCACACAACCTGGTATTCATCAAAATAATGGAAGACATACCTAATGTTTATTGAGCAGTTACTATGTACTAAGTGCATTTACATGCATTAATGGTCAGGAGGAGCTTAGGAAGTTGGTACCAGTATGACTAAGCACCCATTTTAGCAACGCGAACACTGAAGTTCAGAAAGTTCAACAACCTAAGATCACTTGGCCAGTAAGTAGCAGAGCAGAGATTTGAATTCCAGGCCCTTGATCGTAACACTGCACTATACAGACATTCCCGGTGGAGGGGCTGACTATGCAACCAATAACACTACATTTTTTACATTAGTACTCCAGGAAAAAAAGGGGGGAGGGAGGAAAAATAAAAGGAAAATATAATTACCTAAAAACTAGCACCAGCTCTTGTAAGAAAGATGTGTGAGTTGGGTGAATGGAAGTAGCAGAGGTCATCTGAACCCGCTGCTGCCCGGAGAGGAATCTGTAGCACAGGGTGGGAGGAGAAAACGTGGGGCAAAAAGAAATACGGTAAAAAGTATATTTTTACAGTATAAAATAAAAAGATGAAACAAGCGTGTAAAGTGAAAAGGGAAGGAAGACATGTAAGTCTTTAGAATAGAGGATGCAAATTATATGGATAATATTTTAATTAAGATGTTTCTCTCATTTACCCTTTTTATTTCTAATTTCATGGGCTAAACTGACCCATTCAACTCAGCCTTTGGAATTAATACTGTTTGTTCTGACTGTGCACCCCACCCTGAGTAATGCTAAATTCTACTCTGCAAGGTGTCTCTGTGAAAGCCTTTTTTTTTTTTTCCTTGAAAGTTAATTAAGTCAACATTAACTATGGTTATGTATCCACAGAATGGGCAGTTTCTTGAAGGATCAGAGTTTGGATCATTTCCTGCAAAAATTCCCACTTCCACACTTATATTTAGTGTTTGTTTTTATATCCTTACCCAAGGATGTGTTTATTGATTTTAGAGAGAGAGGAAGGGGAGAGAAAGAGAGAAACATTTATTGGCTGCCTTCAGTACTGACCCTGACCAGGATCAAACCTGCAACCTAGGTATGTTTTCCTGACCAGGAGATAAACCCGCAACATTTTGATACACAGGACGACGCTCCGACCAACTGAGCCACCCAGCCAGGGCATCTTTACTGTTTTAACTGCCAGAGTAGCTGCCGTGCTATGGGTCCATGTGTCAGGGCAATACTGGGCCTTGTTTGCAGCCGAGTTGTCTGTTTCATGGAACCCCTGTGCCAAGGGTATACAGCTCTCCATGAACAGCCTGTGGTTGAGCCTCTCTTGTTTCTTCTCCAGAACTTTCCCGGGGGTTAGCATTGCTGATTTGATGCCATGTGGTCCTGCCATTTTCAAAACTGTTTATGTGATACTTAAAAAAAAATTTTTTTGTCCATACCCTTAGCCCTGAAAGTAATATAATATCATCAGTGTTTGTGATCTGTACCTACCTTGATGACTTAGTTTATATCGATGTCACTGAATATTTTTTAAAAGAGGGGGAAAGTAATGCCCTTGTACAAAAGCTAATATGTATATTAGCTTTTATACACACACACACACACACACACACACACACACACTAGGGGCCTGGTGCACAAAAATTTGTGCACTCGGGGGGAGGGTGGGTCCCTCAGCCTGGCCTGTGCCCTCTCACAGTCGGGGACCCCTCGGGAGATGTCCACCTGCTGGCATGCCTGGCCAGCCTGGGTGAGGGGCTGCTGGCTGTTTGCAGGCTGGCCAAGCCCCCAGTGAGGACACTCACCCCATGGGGCTGTGGCCAGCCTGGGTGAGGGGTTGAGGGCCGTTTTCAGGCTGCCCACAGTCCCTTCAGGGTTTGGGTCCCTACTGGGGTGCCTGGCCAGCCTGGGTGAGGGGCTGAGGGTTGTTTTCAGGCTGCCCACAGCTACCATTGACCCAGTGTCCCAGAGAGGCTGGTTGGAAGCAGGTTTCTGGGGTTTATTTATCTTCTATAATTGAAATTTTGTTGCCTTGAGCAGAGGCCCAGCCAGCCTAGGCAGGATGTTTCCTCCATCGCTGGTGCAACAGAAGCCTCCTGTTTGCTCTAGCTCTGTGGCTGCCATCTTGGCTGGGTTAATTTGCATACAGCAACTCTGATTGGCTGGTAGGTGTGGCTTGGCTGGTGGGCATGGCTTAGGTGTAATGGAGTGAGGGTCAATTTGCATATTACTCTTTTATTAGATTAGATATATATATTCTTATTGATTTCAGAGAGGAAAGGAGAGGGAGAGAGAGAAACACCAATGATGAGAGAAAATCATTGATGGGCTGCCTCCTGCACACTCCCTTACTGGAGATCAAGCCCACAACCCAGCATGTGCCCTTGACTGGGTCAAACCCAGGACCCTTCAGTCCGGAGGCCCACCACGCTCTATCCACAGAGCCAAACCACCTAGGGCCAAAAGCCAGCTTTTTAATGTCAGTGCAGCTGTTGTAACTTTTAAAAAACACAAGCATTTTCGTCCTCTAAATTTTTAATTTGAAAGACGTAGTATTTTTAAAGAAATACATTATTTTTGAAACTGGTATATGTTAGCCACCCTACTTCTGTTCTCTTTAAACACTTAAGAGTTGAATAAAGTTCCTAAGTTGAGATATTACATGTACACTTTTCACACCAAAATGTGTCACTGCTGAATTCTGAGTAACCTTTGAAATGTTGTTATAACAGGATCAGTAGCATTCATAATAGAAACAAAGAGTAACAGTAGCTCTGTTCTCATGATCTCTCTAAGCTGAGTGAATTTTCCATAGTCACAGAGGCAGATGCCAGAAGGAAACCGTTGTGTGTTTTCCTGGGTTCACTGCTGCCCAGCAAGTCATGGTAAATGTTGGTTTTGCTTTTTATATGCTACGGCAATGATTTCCACTTCCGGTTCCATAGAAAAACCTATTCTGCTGTTAAGAGAGGTCACTAAACCTTTTTATTACAACGTCAAGACCATTGCATCCACGGAAATAATTTCTTTATTGTTGTGAGTCACTCTGGTTTGTGGAATTTTTACATGAGTTCCAGGACAAGGATGAGATGATATTTTTATTTTATTTTGTATCCTTTTTCTCCTTTTTAAACTGCATGAATGTCAGGCTTGTTGTCAAAGTATTTCCATATTTTTGTTACCCTAGAGCAAGCACGTAAAACTCACAGCCCACGGGCTAAAAGCCTCATTTGTTTGGCCCGTGTTAGCCTTTGAGTTTGACATGCTTATTCTAGAGGTTACTCTGCTGTGTTTATGTCTCCTAACCCTTCATTGAGAATTCACTATGTGAACTGGCATGTATGTTGGCAGCACTACCTGCTTTTCCCAATATCATGTTGATCTCGTTTTCCCTTAGCTACTCACGTCTGCTCCATGTATGTCTTTACTGTGTTAAAGGTTACACAGACCTTTCAGAAATATTTAAATTGTTTTGTTGCGCCGCTAGAAGGATGTGAATTGCATTGTGAACTTCAAAGGGCATCTGTTATGCCTTAAATTGTTTTCTTGTGTTAAAGTGAACCTCAAGAGAAGCAGTCCCTCGTTTAGCCCAGAATATCTCTGTGCTTGAGACTACAGCCTGGGATTATAGAAAGTCCCTAAAACTCATTTTCAGGTATTCTTCAGTTTGATTGCAATCATTGTATTTGTTAATCACCTCTAGGGACTCAGTTTAAATTTAAATAACAGTTCAAATTTACAAAGAAACCCTAGATGTTCTGACATTTTTAGAAAATATTTGAATAGAAAACAATGACTTCCTATGTGCCAAGAGTTCAAGGAATTGGTTATTGTTGTTGGTAGTCCATCCACATGTCACTCCATGTGTGTGCAATTCTTACTTACTTAACATTTAAAATGAAATCTTGTACTTTCTGGGAAAAGTCGGAGGATTGGCTGTTCTGCCTCCCACCTTCGTTGACTCCTATGACCAAACTAGTCACTATTCCAATAGTGTCCTAAGCAGTCACTCTTCTAATAGTGCCCTAACTAGTTAACCTTCCCACAGAAGAGGGGGCTATAATATTGACTTAAACTTGAGCTAGAAGGGGATGAAATGGATGATTTTTAATAGATAATTTCTTATTTTGCAAATGACCATGGCTGGTCCAAACTATAGTACGCGTAGTCATGTATTCACAAAGGTGTGTGTGTGTGTGTGCATGTGGTTGCACATGGGAGCATGATTCAGTGTTCAGACGTTTCAGATGATTGGTTTGTTGTTTTTTTAGAAAATGTTAAGATATTAATCTGGATCATTTTCAACAGGTTGACATGATGAAAGAAGCGTTAGAAAAACTTCAGCTCAATATAGTAGAGATGAAAGATGAAAATGCAACCTTAGATGGTGGAGACGTCTTATTCACAGGTATAATTGTAGTTACTTTTTCCTATCCAAAAATATTTCTAATATCGGGCTCATAGTCACTTATTTAACTATAGTTTTTTAATTACCAAAGTAAAAAATGCTAAATGCAAGAAATTTGGAAACTACAGAAAGCCAGCAAAGAGGAAAAAAAACACAAAAATGAACTTTCATTCAAAGATAAACATTTCGATATCTGGATGTATGTCCTTTTAGCACTTTCGTATGCATGCATTTGCACATTTCTAACAAGGATGTTATCAATATGTATCTGTCATTTTGTAAGGTTTGTCTGCTGTGTTGTTCTACATCGTGAGTTTATGGGTTGCATGGTTTTTCACTGTGTGACAATATATCTGGTTTGTATTTAAAAGATTCTTCATTCAAGATGTGTCATTTGCAAATAATTTTCTCCCCAGTTAGCAAGACAAATTTAAATAATTATCAATGCAAATTGGCTTGGCTTAATGTCAAATGAGTAATAGCAGAGCTTAACAAAATATAAACACCTCATGTTACGATTGATCTAACTGGAACCAGTTCTTATAGTAGGTTGAACGTAGCTACTAAGGAAAGTAAGATTTTATCATTGAACCTTCCCAACTCTTTATGACCATGATGGTTCTGTAAAGTCGTATGCCAAGCTCTGGATACCCAGATTCTAGTACTAGAATGTTGTACTGCGAAGCATGACATCAATAATAATTTTTAATTTGTAGTGAGAGTTTATTATCTACCCTCTATATGTCAGGGGATAAATACTTGTTTCACAGATGTAGCCCTCACAGCGGAGGCTGATCCAGGGATATAGGAATGTAGCCCCATGTGGCCCTCTGAAAGCAGGAAGCTTCTTGGAAGTCCAGTATGTTCACTGATGTGAATTATATTGAATGTACACAGACAAAATAGAGCCATCTCCATTGCAATGTAAAAATAGTTCGCATTAGTTACATTTTGATTGAATGAATGTTCCTGGGGGAGGAGGAGGATTTCTCCTGTGACATTTGGCTGGTTCCTTGGTGGGTATCACACACGCGTGGGTGGGACCACTGTGCTGCCGAGTCCCAGGGGCATCACTCTTGTCACAGGCTTGTGAACAACATCCCTGGAGTTGTGTACTGCACAACTGTGCTTCCACTGTCACGGGTAGTGGCCCGCCCCCGGGGTTCGGTGTGCGTACCCCCTGAGCCGCAAGAACACAGCATCAGGCATCAAAGAGGCCAACCCTGTATTCTCAGCTCAGGATGGGGCCACGCAGACTCAGCCATTCTTCGAATCCGCCTAGTAAGCTCCCCTGAGAATATTCTGTATGTCTCCTGCTGCTGGCACCTTCACTCCTTTTGGCAGCACAGAGCAACAGCCCGTTTCTCTTAGAAAATAGCCTTTTGTGAAAAGATACATGTGTAAGTCACACTTCCTTACAATATGACTCTTTTTTTTTTAACCAAAACATAGCCATATAATAAATAACTTGTAAGCAGGTACTGATAATATTCGAAGTATGCTTTAAAACAAGCTGTGTTCACTGCCTTTTAGCGAAGCTGAACAGGTTTCCTGAGGCTTCATCAGTGTTAGCCACAGCTTATACCAGAAGCCGCTCTGGTCAAGACCATTGGTCAAAGGTCTTTCCACAGCATCTCAACCCTAATGCTTTTGCCCCAATTTCTAGTACTAAGCATTGAGCCTTGCCTTTGCCACTACCTGCAAACTTTCTTTTTGTAATATTCAATTCTTAAAAGTTATTTTATTCAAAACTGAGATTGTGTTGGGATATTAAAATTTTTATTTGTTTGGAACCCCATGCATACTGAAATCTGGTCCTGCCTTCTATTTTCTACTTCTCTCTTTTTTTTTTTCTTTTTAAAAATTGTGGTAAAATATGTAGCAGACAAAATTTGCCATTTTTACCTTTTTCTGTTGTTAATCCTCACTCAATGATATTTTTTCCATTGATTTTTAAAGAGTAGAAAGGAGGGAGGGAAGAAGGGATAGAGAAAGGAAGGGAGGGAAGAAGAGAAGAAAGAGGAGAGAGAGAGAGAGAGAGAAGAGAGAAGGGGAGGGGAGAGATGAGATGAGATCATGTGAGAGAACCATATTGACTGGTTGCCTCCCAAAAGTGCCCCTGCCCAGGCTGGGGATCAAACCTACAACCCAGGTATGTATGTGCCTTTGGCCAGGAATTGAACCTGAGACCCCTTGATGTGCAGGCTGATGCTCTAATCACTGAACCACACTGACTAGGTCCATTTTCACCATCTTTAAGTGCACAATTCAAGCACTACTTGCCTTTCTTTGAGTCACACCTCAGTGCACATATTCCTAAATTATGTTACTTAGTTTTGCTTGTCTTATAGCTTTATAAGATTAGGGTCATAGTCTCTGAAGACTTGGGTGATTTTTCTGCTTTTGAGTTCATCTGATGTGGGTAGCTATAGTTCATCCTCAGTGCTGTGTGGCATTTTGTGGTAAGAACAGATCATGATGTAATTATTCATTTTACTGCTGCTGTACATATTATTGTTTTCCAGTTTTTGTCTATTTCTTCAGTGCTGCTATGTACATGTTTGGGTTTATGTACTGGTGACATGCATAAGAGTTTTTCTAAAGTAAAAAGCTAGAAATGGAATTTCAAGTGAAAAACTTCTTTCTTTTGCTGCAGTGATTCTTCTTCTTTAATTTATTGATGTGGCTAATTACATTAATTGACTCTCTGATAGTTCACCAGTCTTGCATTTCTGGGATGAACAGCCAATTTGGACTTGATAGATTCTATTTTTCCTACAGGTTAACTTGTTGGTATTTGGAGGCTTTCGTTTCTGTAGCCTGTAATTTTTCTTTCTTGTTATTCTTGTCTGGCTTTGGTGAAAGAGTTCTATTAACCTCATAACATGTATTAGGGAACATTCCCTACGCTTCTGTTCTGTAGTCAGTACTGTTTGAATTGTGTATTCCTTGAGCTGTGATAGCACTTACATACAAACTGGACTTAAGGCTGGTGCTTTCTTGTGGGGAGATTTTAAACTTACATTGTTTCTTTAATGAGTGTATCATTATTGAGGTTTTTCTGAGTAAGTTTTGGCGAGTTCCATTTTTCTAAGATTTTATCTTTTCTCTAAGTTTCCAAATGCTGGGTATAAAGTTATTCATATCTTTGACCTCACCGGTTTGGCTCAGTAAATAGAGCATTGACCTGGAGACCAAAGGGTCCCAGGATTGACTCAAAGGCACGTACCTCGGTAGCAGGCTCCTCCCCGGCCCAGGCCCTGGTCAGGGCTCGTGCTGCAGGTAACCAATTGATGTGTTTCTCTCATATTGATATTTCTCTCTATCTTTCCCTCTCTCTTCCACTCTTCCTAAAAGCCAATGGAAAATAACCTCGAGTGTGGATTAACAACAAATAATATTCCTCAAAGCTATTTATATCTTCCAAATATCTGTTTTAAATTTAATAACTTAAAAAACATAGCCATGTCTGCTTTTCATTCATAACATTATTTTGTGCCTTCTCTTTTTTTTCTTGCCAAAGATCTGTCTATTTTTAAAATCTTTTCAAAGATCCAACTTTTGGCTTTGTTGAACCCTCTGTCTTGTATGTTTCCTTTCTCCTTTCTATTTCTACCTTGATTTCTTCCCTTCAGATTTCTTTCTTTTCATCCTGTTCTTTTTGTCTTACATTTCAAGTTGGAATTCTGTCTCTTGAATTTTGAACCTTTGCTTATCATAGTATAAACATTTAAAAGCTGTGTAACTTTCCCTCCAAGTGCTGCTTTAGCTGACTCCTTCATGGTTTGAGGTTAATATTGTTATCATTACTTCTAATTTTTTTTTAATTTCCATTAGGATTTATCCTTTGACCCACTAGTGGATAATAATGTTTTTAAAAAGCACACACATATCAGTTGTTATTGCTGGGACAAAAGCTCAAACACGTAACCTATCTTTCCTTTATAAATTCTATTTCAAATAGACCAGTGGTTCTCAACCTGTGGGTCGTGACCCATTTGGTGGTCGAATGACCCTTTCACAGGGGTCGCCTAAGACCATCCTGCATATCAGATATTTACATTACGATTCATAACAGTAACAACATTACAGTTACGAAGTGGCAACGAAAATAATTTTATGGTTGGGTCACAACATGAGGAACTGTATTTAAAGGGTCATGGCATTAGAAAGGTTGAGGACCACCGAAATAGACCAAATACTTGAATGCGGAAAGATTTCTTTTTACAATTCTATCCAGTCAGTGTAGGTCCCTAACAAAATAATGGATTTGTGCAGTGATCACCAGGGGCTGTTAACCCTTTGTGTAAAAGCTTGATGGGGAGCTTCCTCATGGAGCAGTGGGGCTGGGCCTCCTTGAACACACAGCTTGTTCTAGGAGCACCAAAAGCGTGAGGCAGTCACGGCTTCATGATATGGTGCAACAGAAGCACAGCCCCACCTCTGAAGCACTCCTATCCCCAAAATTCATTCATTCATTAAAATTTTTAAAGAGTCTCGTTAATCATCTGCATGAAACCTTCAGTTTACCAAAAACACAAAGCGTAAAGGAACAATGTAATGTTAGATGACACACACATGAGGAAGCAATCATCCAAATCTAGAATGTAGGATAGTCAGTAGGACAAATGACCTGGTTTCTCCTGTGAAAGAACGAGGTGAGGGGAAAAGAAACAGAGGAGGAACTGGTGTGGCAGAAAATGATGTAAGAAACATACAAGCAAAACACATTTTTTTAGTATTTCCATTTTAGCACTTCTTATCAGTTCTTTTTCACTAGGAAGGCCATTTAGAGGATCTAGCCTGCCATGCTGCAAGAAACAGAAGTCCAGCTTACTTTTAAAGAGATAAGCATTTTGCTTTTTTTTGGTACCTTCCTACCTTGCCTTAGACTTTGAAAATGGAAACAGTGTGCAAGCCCTGTTATAAATTTGTTTAATGCAGTAAATGTTTTTCTTAAAAATTATATGTCTAATTTATAAATTTATTTTTATCTTAATTAAGGAAATTTCATGTTTTTCTTTTCAACTTTTTAAATAAAGTGAGTCATACTTTTGTCAAGTAAAAGACTTTTCCCTAATAAGTTTTTATTTATATGTAGTAAGTTTTCTTACGGGATAACACAATTTGGATAATACCATTACCCAAAAGCATGTCAGTCTGCCACTAAAAATTCCTGTGTTTATTCTACTGTTTCCAAAATAAAAACTTAATCCTCCTATTGTGGTAAAATATACATAACATAAAATATACCGTTTAACTATTTCCAAGTACACAGTTCAGAGGCACTAACTACATTGACATGGTTGTGCAACCATCACCGCCATCCACCTCCAGCACTTTTCCTTCTGTCCCCAAACTGAAATTTTGTATCCGTTGAGCACTGACTCCCCAGTTCTCCTTTCCCCCAAGCCCTGGCAACCGCTATTCTACTCTCCATCTCTATGATTTTGAAAAGGTTTATCTCTAAAGGGCATAGTTTGAAATCATATTTGTGTAAAAAGAGCAGAGGGCAGAAGACGAGTACACACCTGCCCTCTGTGGTGGGAAAGAACTGTGTGATGCTCTAAGCTAATTATTTATAGACTAGAAGCCCGTTGCACGAAGATTCGCACAATAGGCCTTCCTTCCCCTGGCTGCTGGCACCGGTTTTCCTCCAGCACCCGGGACCCAGGCCTTTGGTCCAGCCAAAGCAGAGAAGCCAAGCCTTTTCAGTCTTCAGTCTTCAGTCTTCACTCCACCAGAGCCTTCAGTCTTCATTCCGAGCCTGTGCATGCAAATTAACAGCCATCTTTGTTGGGTTAATTTGCATAGTTGCTCTGATTGGCTGGTGGGTGTAGTGGAGTGACACCAATTTGCATGTTTCTCTTTTATTAGATTAGATTAAGGGATAGGGTGCTGTCACTGGGGCCACCCACTTACTGTGTTTCATGTCATTTCTTATAGGCAGAGAATTTTTTGTGGGTCTCTCCAAAAGGACAAATCAACGAGGTGCTGAAATCTTGGCTGATACTTTTAAGGTAGGTGAAAGACCATTTATGCCTGGCACAGAATAATTAATAAATATTCAGACCCACTGAACCCAGAGGTCATGAATAATGGTATTTATATGTCACTGGCTTTGCAAACTAATTCCTAATATTTATATGTTGGTTAGAAGTTTTAGAAGCTACCAAATTCAGATTTCTCAATAAATAGGCTTTACTGAGCTACCACAGCAGCAACAACGTTGTCATGGGCATCTGTGTTCTCCCAGTATGCAAGGTGTACCAAAAATGTATGCACACTTTCTGATAGCTCCATTTCGAAAATGAAATGTATTTTAATAATGATTGCCTTTATAATTTTTTAAAAGTGTGTGTACATTTTGGGGGGACACCCTATATAATCAGACAACCACTAAGTATTCATGGCACAATCAATGACTTTTTTAAAAAATCTGGGGACCCAATGGACTCTAACCTGCAGTGTGGATTTTTCAGATTGGAATAAAGGGTTACCCGTACTTAGGTGCTGAAAACTGTGCTAGGGGCTGTGCACATCTTCTCGAGTTCACTTTATTCTGTTGACCACTAGCAGGTTGACTCACCTGATGCTTAGGAAGGGATAGAACTGCCATGAAGCTCTGTTCCCCCTGGAGTCATGAGGCTCTAGTTTGCACAGGATAACCAGACATGTCCTTTCAGAGTAGTCATACATCTGGAAGAAAGCTGTGCCCTTTCTGCTTAGAAGCCGTTTTCATTTAACTGGCAATACCAAAGCCTGGAGTCCCAGATTTCCTTCCAGGTATTCAGGGCCCTGGCAGCCTCCACAGGAGCAGGTGTGACTCAGGCAGGCTTAAGTGGGTTTCAGAATGACTCTGCGATGCCCAACTGCTCGTTTCTCTTATTTGCATAGGACTATGCGGTCTCCACAGTCCCGGTGACCGATAGTTTGCATCTGAAGAGTTCCTGCAGCATGGCCGGGCCTAACCTGATCGCCATTGGATCCAGTGAATCTGCACAGAAGGCCCTCAAGGTAAATGCAAAACGCGGTACCTTCCAGGAAATGCCTGCCACGTGGCTTTTGTGATTCTGTCTGCAGGGGTGGCAGGGAGAGAACAGGCTGGCGCTTGAGCTTTCTCTGACATACACCGTCATGCCGTCTCATTCGTCAGGAACACCCAGGTGATGAACCATTCTTACTCACACACCAGGTTTCCTAGAAAGGCCATGATTCAGAGGAATCAACATCAAACTCATCTGAGTTATTTCCTCTGGGGAAAAGGAGGGAGCCGGGGGTGCAGCTCCTTATAGTGTTTCTCTCCTAAATTTGGTGGTTGGTGCACAAGGGGTCGTGGTATGTGTCTCATCCTTTTCTATATCTGCACTGCTTCATAACAGTCTTTTAGTCAGCCATGGTTCAGAAGAACCTAAACACCTGGACTTCCTCGTACGCATTTGGAATACCTAACTTTTAGGACAGGAACTGAAGTCTCATTTCACAGATGAGAATAGGAAAGCCCAGAAAAAAACACGACGTGCCCAGGTCACACAGCTTGGTCATGAGTGGAAGCCGTGGATCATGGATAATATTAGATTGCTGAACAGTTCAAAGACACCTTTCTTCTCTAACAAACCCAGGAGTTGATCAGGGCTCTGCATAAGGGTGAAAACCATTGTGCTCCTTTGTGCTTAGCTCACAGTGGGACCTTAATAAATATCTGGTGAGTGGAGAGTGAGTGAATAAACGAATGAATGAAAGACGTAGTAGCATCTCCATTTTGCACAGGAGAACTAGATCAAGTGACTCGTCCCAACCACATGGCGGGTTAGAACTACCACCCGCCCTCTCAGGTGGTCCTGCTCAACAGCAAGCTTGACCTACCGAAGGACAAACACAGAAACTCCTCTCAGGCGAAGAGAGCAAATCTGTGCGTCCCAAAGAGCACAGCTTCTTGGTTTGCCCTTTTGGCTCTTTACTCTTTACCTCAGTGCTCGGCTTGGTACAGTTTGTGTGGGAAGCAGTCATTGCCTCCCACGTGCTGAATTTCCCCTGCGTTATCCGCAATTCCTTTAGCCAGCTCTCCTGGCCTTTCTGTCTTCCTTTGCTCAAATTGTATCTTTGATTGTATTTCTAGAACTTTGAACAATTGTTGCTGAACCATCTGGCTCAGAATTTGAATGTGGTGACTTTTCCTTTTGCTTCCTTGTGTTCTGCTTTATCTGGAAGGCTTTGTCACTTTCAGCATATAAAAAAGGTGGGCCCTAGCCGGCGTGGCTCAGTGGCTGAACGTCGACCTGTGAGCCAGGAGGTCACGGTTCAGTTCCCAGTCAGGACACATGCCAGGATTGAGGGTTCAGTCCCCAGGGTGGGGCATGCAGGAGGCAGCTGATCAGTGATTCTCTCTCATCACTGATATTTCTATCTCTATCTCTCCTTCTCCCTTCCTCTCTGAAATCAATTTTAAAAAATATTTTTAAAATAAATAAATAAATGGTGGGCTCTTGACCGAGAATTTGATGAATGGTGTCACTCTGACGACTCTAGGGAGATTATTTTTCTCCGTAGGGACACCTTTCCATGCCAGCATGTCTAAAATTGATTAGAAGGGAAGGAGAGGGTTTATACTGTGCCTTTGTGTGAATTAACAGAAAGAACCTCCTCTGGTAGACAAATTAGAAAAAGTAGCCCCGTCTGCCATTCTGGGTAGACTTGATCCCTAACTCAAATAGTTTGATCCCTAACTATAGGTTTCTCACTCAGTAGGTCCCTAAATCAAATACTCTGGAGAAACTAACAGGTAACAAATGAAGAGATAACCCAATATGGCTAACCGGCATTCTATAAAATAGCCCTAAGTGTTACCCAGAGGAGAGAAGGGAGCTCCATGAGGACTAGACATTCACAGAGAGCTTCCTGGAGAAGCATGGGGCTAGATGTGGGTCTTAGAGGGTTGGTAGGGTGGGATTCAGTGAGAGAATTTTGCAAGTGGGGACATGGTAGAAACAAAGACTGAGCAAAGTTCAAACATGAGCAGTAAGCAAACTAGCCCACCTAATAAACAGTCTTCTGTGGGCTCCTGGAGATACCGCATGGGGGAGGTGAAGTCTGAAGAGGCAGGGACTGAAAAGTGTGGAAGAAGATGCATTTATCTCCGTGATGCTGGAGTCTGGGTACCCACAAGGCTCTGGAAAGTAGGGTCTGTATTGCTTCAGAGACATTGGACCATCATTTCTTTTGAGGAAAAACAATTAGAGGGTAAGGACCCTGCAGTCAGAAAAGAGGACCATTGATGACCTGGAGGAAAAATCCAAGCCTTTCGAGTTCTCTTTCCTGTGGAGTTCATTCGAGTTCGTGTTAACAGTGATGTTCGCTCTATACTTGAAACCTTCTGTGTCAGAAGCTATAAATAATCCTCACAGACTACAAAGGCATTCTTTGGAGATCATACTTTCTCTCAGCCAACATGCTTCCAAACCATGGGCCTGTGGTGTTCACCAATGCCACCTGCCATGCCCTAGCATCACGAAAGGTCCTCTTACCTTGTAGCGAAAGCAGGAGGACAAACTGAGCTGAGGACTAATGAGATCTGTGTGCGGGCATGTGCTCAGATCAGAGCAAGGTGGGCTGGTGAAATGCAGATTTAGTGAATGAGCTGCTTCTTTATTTGAGAACAATTTGAGTTCCTGTGTCAGAACAATCAATGAAACTGACAGTAGGGTAAGTCTTACTGCTAATTTTGAGATATAAAAACTGATGTAGATAGGCAAGAAGACAAATGGGTAGAGACAAGTACATCATTTGCAAGTAATGAAAACATAGCAATTTTACATGTGCAAATACTGCAATCCAATGAAATAAAGCATCTTGACTAGGATCTTACGGTTTCAGAATGGAAGTTCCTGGGCCCTGATTCTCCTCTCCCCAGTTGCCCGCCACACACAACACCCATTCTTTTTCTATTCACAACCTTTCCTACTATTTTCCCATGGATTTGTTTTAGCTGAGCTTTCCATTTCTCCCCTGGTCTGCCCCCTCCCCACACCCCAACTATGCTTCTCATCCCTTTTTCTTTTTTTGTTTATAACTTGGATCTGCCCTGTCTCAGTAAAGATGTGAGTTTTGTCCCAGATACCTGTTTTTCCCTTGCAAATCTTGATGCCTCAATCTTGCCATGTAGAGAAGCCTCTGGCCACTTGGGCATGCCTTTGAAGGCATGTAAACAGAGGTGAATTGAGTCTTCCCGCACCGCACACTGAAAGCTTGATTACTTCCCAAATCTGTCCCTGATGGCAGAGTGTTTGCTTCCTCCAGAGTCTAAAAACCACTTCTTACATATTTCTGCCAAGCTGAGAGCCCAAGGGATTCTTCTTGCATTCAGAACACTTTGTGATGGCTTACACTCTATTCTTGGTTAATGAAGTGGGTTCTTAGGTAGATAGTCATCGTACCTTTCTAAGGTTGTAGTAGATTTCATAGTGTGTGCTTTGGATATTTCAGTGAAATCATCTATTTAAGAAAACTTTAGCAACTCTCTGCTAAAAAGCCTAGAACACATTTAATACAGGGTACATTTAATACACAAATAGCACAGAGTGTATTTAATACAGGGAAGGGAGAAAGGAGGACAATTATTACTGCATTTTACTGTTGATGTGGGAACTGGAGGTTAGGTTGATTGAACAAATTCCTAAAGATATTTGACATGCCCTAGATGGTTTGGCTCAGTGGATAGAGCTTTGGCCAGTAGACTGAAGGGTCCAGAGTTCGATTCTGGTCAAGGGCACATTCCTTGGTTGCAGGCTCATCCCCGCCCAGGTCAGGGTGTGTATGGGAGGCAACCAATTGATGTGTCTCTCTCACATTGATGTTTCTCTCTCCCTCCCTCCCTCCCTCCTTCCGTTCTCTCTAAAAATTAATGGAACAGTATCCTCGGATGAGGATTCACAACAACAAAAAAAGATATTTGACATGAAGGCTTATCTTAGAAATATGATTATCTAAGCAAAATTAGTCTTTAGAGCAATCTGCCCTTTCTATCATTTTTGTTTTTCTCCCAGACTTTCCATCATTCCTTCATGCCCCTGGGCAACTACCACCTTCATCCTGCCTCTCCACTTGTAGAAGATGGTGTCAGATTAACTCGTGCACAGGCAATAGATGTATTTGTATCTTGCAGAAGAAATGTTTGCCTTCTCAGAGACATAAGAATCTAGCTGCTGCACAGCTGGAACTCTTGCTCACAAATAAAATTTGAGCAAAATAAGTCAATCTCCAAAAAAAAAAACACACGTATTATTTCATTCATTTAAAGTTAAACAAGAGGCAAAACTATGCTATTAGAAGTCAAAATAGGGGTTACTTTACGAAAAAGGAAGGGAGTCATTGTCCAAAGGGCCACTTTGTGTATTCTACTTTAACTTTTTAAGTTTAGAAAAACATACTGTTACACCCAGATGTCGTGCTCCCCAAAGACCACTTAGGGAGCCCCGAGACCATTGTAAAAAACATGAGAGCCTTTATTCGAGTTAACTCGGGCTTCGTCCCACACATGCTCACCGACGCAGCGGCAGGGCGGGGAGGAAGAACTCGAGTTTCAGGAAAACAAAGGATTTATAGGGAGTGGGTGGGGTAATGTGTGATTGGTCGAGGGAAAAGTCAAGGTTTGGTTGCACAGGGGGCAGGATGCAGTTAGACTTGGGTCATTTCCTCTGCATCCCCATTGGCTGGCTTGCAGTCTTGCACCGCCCTTTCAATACGTGTATTATATTGTTGCAAGTGGGCTCTGATTAACTTAGAGAAATAACTTTCCAATAGGTAAGATCTAACTCGCAAACCTCTGCTTTACCTTGTATGTGATGCCTGTCTTTTCCAGACTAGCCTGTGGCTTTCTTTAAGATAAAAAGAAAAAGACTGACACTTTCTACCCCTTGACCAACATCTCTCCATTCCCCTTCCCCAGCCCTTGTGCACCTTAAATATATACAATTTTTCCTTGTTAATGATACCTCAGTAAACTCAGGGAGGGGAAAAAATGACACGGGTAAAGAGTAGATTTGCACTGCATCTCACCCTTTCCTTTTCTAGATGCATTTCAAAAGAATTTGGATTAATATCACACTCGCAGTGGCTGGAGGACCAATTATAATTCCTGTCTTTCAGAGAGACTCACATAGTTTAACTCAATTTCCTTGAGAGCATTCAGTCCTCCAGTAAATTGGCAAGGCGGGGGAGGGGGGAAAAGACAAAGTGGGAGTCAGGGAAGTAAGTGGGAAGGGTAGTGACCCTTAACTAAGACTTTCCTGAAACTAATCAGATGAGGAAGCTGCTGACCTACCAGAGCTGGCAGTTCAAGGGGCTGTGGTCCAGACAAGTGGGGGCGCTGTGCCACCTGCTGGCCAGGCAGCAAGGGAGGCCTTCACCTTCCTCACCCACACAGGAGACCAGTTCTCTCTCTCTCCTTTTGGAAAAGCAGTTTTGTTTAGTGGACTTTCTTTTATTAATAACTCTATTCTTTTGTGCCACAAGGAATGATTATTTAAAAAAATTTTTTTCATAGAAATACTAAAAAGATTTTAGCGGTAAGAAAAGAATTATGGGATCACCATTCCATTGTTGTCTCTTTGTCATGTAAATGGAGCTGAAATCTAGTAAGCAGAATTCCAGCAGACTTGCCATTTTGAATTAAAATGCTCATAATGCATCTCAATGAAACTGTCTTTTAGGTTTCTTATCTACTTCCTAAAATAACTAACTGCATCTGTAAGATTCCTTAAATGAGAACTTGGGCTGCCTTACAGCTACAGTAATTTAAATTGCATAGCACACAGCGTATTTTTCTTTTGAATGAGTACATAATAGAGGTCACCCAGTATTTCCTCTCATTTTGACTCAGCTTCAGCCTTGGTTTTATGTCCAAAAATATCCATGTTATTTTATAGATGGCCATATAAAAAGTGAAGGTGGAAAAACCCTCAATGTGTTTTGATTTTGTATGTTTTTTTTATTGCCTGGAATTTCCTTTAATGACAACTGGAACAGCAATAGCAAAAAAAAACAAAAACAAAAGATGGAATGAGAGTTAACTGGTATCAACGGGGTGAATGAAATGGAAAAATAAAGACTTTGAATGTTTAGTTGTTGTCACAGGGAAGCATACTGTTGTAGCCACAAGATTTCCCACATTGGGTCTCTGCTATGAAAGGCATACTAACAATCCCATTGCCGGTTTAATTTAGCCTGATTATCTGGTTGTCTGTTCCAGTTGTATGCCCCAAATCCAAAAAACAATGTGTTTAAAAAAAACACAAAAAAACTACCATGTCTGAATTTAAAAATTAACATAAAACTAAGTAGCTTTTGAGTTTGTAACAACTGTTTATGCTCCGAGTCCTGGCAGCAGTTGCTTATCTGACACTGTTCCCAGAGCTGTCTGCCAACAAGACTTGCGGGGGGAGGGGACAAAAAACAAAATGCGTTGGCATAACAAGGCAATAAATAATCTGAAGCTCTGATACCAAAACAGCCATGCTGAATTGCAGCCCTAGTCTCAGAGCAGGAAGAAGGCAAAATTGGCCAAGTAGGAGAAAGGGAATAATGTTATGTTTTTCCCCTTGAGCTTACAAGAAAAACGTCAGAGGAGGGAAAAATTATTTATCTTTAATCCTCACCCGAGGGTTTTTTTCAAATATATTTTTACTGATTTCACAGAAGAAGGGAGAGAGAGAGAGAGAGAGAGAGAGAGAGAGAGAGAGAGAGAGAGAGAGAGGGAGAGAGAGAGAGAGAGAGAGAGAGCAAGAGAGA